>CAUYRH010025749.1:0-51871 GCA_963574655.1 Perodicticus potto
CACCCTGGATACAGTGCTATGACATCACAGCTCACAGCAACCTCCAATTCCTGGGCTCAAGCAAGTCTCCTGCCTCTGCCTCCCAAGTAGCTGGGACTACAGGCGCCTGCCACAACGCCTGGCCATTTTTTGGTTGCAGCCATCATTGTTGTTTGGCGGGCCTAGACTGCATTTGAACCCTCTAGCTCAGGTGCACGTGGCTGGCACCTTAGCCATTTGAGCCACAGGCGTCGAGCCATATTCTCACTTTTTTTAATATTTCTAGGCAACTTGGTCTGTCCCCAGGTTTTTCCAAATTGTTACATATCTATATAAAATTTTCCAAGGCTCGGCGCCTGTGGCTCAACAGGCTAAGGCGCCAGCCACGTACACCTGAGCTGGCAGGTTCGAATCCAGCCCAGGCCCGCTAAACAACAATGGTGGCTGCAACCTAAAAATGGCCGGGCATTGTGGCAGACGCCTGTAGTCCCAGCTACTTGGGAGGCAGAGGCAGGAGACTCGCTTGAGCCCAGGAATTGGAGGTTGCTGTGAGCTATGATGCTACAGCACTCTATCCAGGGTGACAGCTGGAGGTTCTGTCTCAAAAAAAACAATAAAATAAAATTTTCCAATATGCTTATTGAAAAGAGTCTGTGTGTACAGTTCAAACCCACGTTATTTGAAGGCAAACTATTATTTTATGAGAATTTCAAGAATGTTCAGCCAAAATCATATTCTCATCTCTATTAAAAATATATTTCAGCCATTTTAGTGTTCTTATATATATTTTTTAAGGTACTTTTTTTTTCTTTTGCTGTTGCAGGGGCAATGTTAAATATTGTTCAAGATTCAGCACTTTTAGAAGCCATTGGTTGCCAAATGGAGATGGTAAGAAGCGTACCACATATAATCTGTCAGAAAATACCAATTTTGGACTTTATGTAAATTATATTCCAAAATGACTGTCTTTGTGATTTTTCTGAAGTCCTTTTGTTTATAAATCCAGCTCATTGATTTGGATGGATTCTATTTCTTTTTTTTTGGAGAGAGTCTCACTTTGTTACCCTCAGTAGAGCGTGTGGTGTCCTAGCTCACAGCAACCTCAAACTCTTGGGCTCAAGCGATTCTTTTGCCTCAGCCTCCTGAGTAACTGGGACTATAGTCACTTGCCATAATGCCTGGCTGTTGTTAGAGACAGGATCTCTTGCTCTTGCTCAGGCTGGTCTTGAACCCGTGAACTCAGGCAGTCCACCCACCTTGGCCTCCCAGAGTGCTAGGATTACAGGCATGAGCCACCGTGACCAGCTTGATGGATTCTATTTTAAAAGGCATATATTTTGAGGTTTCTTCCTTTCAATGCCTCAACAGCTGTACATCAGGTCTCCGAGAGATTCTATAGGAGAGAAACTCCAGCTAAATCCAGTCTTTATTCTTGAACAGTGTCTACCTAAAACCTTTTTTTGTTTTGCTCTGCTAGTATTTGAATAATGTAGGGAAAATCCCAGCCAGTGAGCATCTGGTTTATTTTTTCCATCCCGTCATTTCTTTCTAGCCTCTCAAGACCACAGTTTGCATGTTCCCCAAACCAGCAATGCTTCTAAATTTAAAAAGCTTCCCAGAGACTTTCAGCACTCCCTGTTTCTGTCTTCAGAATATGTGATCACGAGTGTGGGGGCATTAGTAGGGTATTCTGGGGTAAGCTGGGTGGATGTAATGTGAGTGGTCAAATTATTATTAAGGAAACTAATTCCACGTCTCAGTAGATGCCTGATAATAATTTACTGATCTAAATATAATAAATTATGTTTCTATGGGGAAGAAATGAGGGAAGTCTTTAACAGTAGATTTATTAGCCGCCCCTATACATGGAGGAGTTAATCTATATACTAACCTTAATATTTTATTGGTTTGTTTTTGTTTTTTGTGGGGGTTTTTTGTTTTTGTTTTTGTTTTTGTTTTTTTGAGATACAGGGTCTCACTTGTTGGCCAGGCTGATCTTGAACTCCTGGCCTCAAGCATTCCTCCTGCCTTGGCCTCCCAAAGTGCCCGGACTTTCTGCATGCACCAACACATCTAGTCTGTTTGTGTTTTTTTAAGCTTGTATCTCGGTCCTGAAGTTTTACTTGAGAGGTACTAGGGTATTTTCTTTAAGGACCCAAAGTCATTAGTATCTATAGTAATAGTGGAGATGAAAAAGGTCCTGGGCTGGCCCTTTGTAAATAGTGGCAAAGAAGACCCCAGTATGGGTATCTATAGTCAGGATACCTTCATATCCTCTAGTATATGATGTCTGTGTGAAAATACCGCAGCAGTTTTAATCCCTTGTCATTTTTTATCTATATATCAGTTTGTGCTCTTTAGCTGGCACGGTCCATCTTATCAGCATGTTTTTTAGTGACTGACCTCTATTTATCCTTATAAGATATAATGTAGCCCTCAACTGTCTGATTCATTTTCATTTCACTAGGGTGGTGGTGAAAATAACCTGAAGAGTCATAGTCGCACTAATAGTGGTATTAGTTCAGCAAGTGGTGGAAGCACAGAGCCCACAACTCCTGACAGTGAAAGACCTGCTCAGGCTCTCCTAAGGGATTATGGTAAGCCATGCTTGTTGTTTTTGAAATACATAGTTCATAGAACGACTTCAGTGCTCCAATTTATAAAACAAAAATTAAAACTTTAATCTTCATGATTTTTTTATGTACTTAAGTGTAATAGAATATTAGTCTAAAGAGCTAAGAAAAAACAGATTTTTAAAATTTAGCTATATAGTTTTTAGTAGAATTTTGGATAGTTTATTAGATTTTATAAATGGTGATAATGGGTGTTTAGGAGGCATTTCTGGAATTTTTATCATGTGCTAGTGATAAAAAAGTCAAATAAGATGTGGACTCTTCCTCAGAGCTCACAGTAATGATAGAGATGTCCAGTAAGTCAATTATTGCATTGTGGCAAGGGGGTGGTGGCGATAGGGTAAGCATTAGATGGCAACCCTCAGGAAAGTCTGTCTTCATGCTAAAACCTGTGCACCCTACTGTATCTTGTTAGATTCTTCAATCACAGATTTATAGCGAAAGTAAGGGAACATTTTTTTGCCCTGCCAAATAAAACATTTGTCAGCAAAGTATCCTTGATAATGTCCTCTACCTTGGGCAGTTATTTTATGGGTTCTGTGAGTTTATGGGTACCTTTATGTTTTTGAACAAAAATACTAACACGAATCCGTGAGTATTTATCCAACTAGATTGGAATGTGATATCTAGATCCTTAGATATAAACTTAATTTTGTAATTATCCAGAGTTTATGAGCCATGTTCATGAGGTTCATGAATGTATGAGACCTGTTTCTGTGGTTTAAGTATGAATTAAGTATCTTTGAGCATGTCAGATACATAAAGTCTATGTGGATATTTGACACATTTAAGTTATTTAAATTGTTATCTTGCGTATGTAGATTTAGGTGTACTATAGGTTGAAAATTTGTTTTCAAGCTTTCTAAAACTTTTAAGCTAAAGAAATTTTTGTATTACTGCATGTGTTCTAATATAAATGTTTGAAGTGATTATTGTTTGTTTCAGCATTTTGAGCTGGTGTTAGTTCTGCTTGTAATGTCGTAAAATGCTTTTTTTTACTAAGAAATCCAGATTTGTTTTAGTGTCGCATGAATGTCTCTCTTTAATGATCATTCCTTTTTCTGTTGTCACTGCCCTCTTTCTGATAGGATCGACAGGTATAATGTCCCTAAAGCTTCCTTTTTAAGTTCAATTTAACTTGTCCTAATTTAATTTCTCCTGATTTACTATTAGCTATGTAGTAATAACTTTAAATATAGAATTGGAGGGCAAATAAAAACTTGGTGACTTGGTTATTTTCATTTTTTAGAATTAATAAACTAGTCTTGTGGAGTTAAATGTTAACATGTATTTGAACAGGCACTGCATGTGATTTTTGATGGCAATTTAAATCCTGCAAGTAATTTCAACATATGCTTTGGGGTAATTCCCAGCATCTGAGGAGGCTATAAAGTTTGAATTCTTTCCTCTATAAAATTCCAAAGAAATAATTGATAGCCTTTTCATCTTTTTTTTTTTTGAAAATATAGCTCTCTGTGAATTGTTAAATTTAGAAATTTTAAGATTTACATTGTTATGAAAAATAGTACTGAAACTGCCAAATCCATGGTTTTCATTTGAGAAAGTACATGAGCTGGGAGCTGGGAGCTAGAAGCCAGAAGCTGCACTGGTTCAGCGTGTGTGCCCTGTGCGCTATTCAGTCAGGCTTGGCACACAGGCCATTGGGTGGGAGCATAGCACTGTGTGGGTGCCCGTCATGTTCATTGTGGCTGCTGTGGTCTGTGCCTAGTGGAATGCTGTGCTTCTTGTAACTAATGCTTAGTTTTCCCTCCCTGTGGGATGTGGCATTGGGGTTATATCCTAGCTCTTAATACAGATTCGGCTGCTGGGCTCCTGATTCGCAGCATTCATCTCGTCACCCAAAGACTCAATTCACAGTGGCGGCAAGACATGAGCATATCACTGGCAGCTCTAGAGCTCCTCTCTGGCCTGGCAAAGGTGAGGAGGACAGTCTGTCTATGTTAACCTGGCAGCCTCGGGCCATGGCTCTTTTTTCTGTATCTCCTGACCTTTTGATGTGGGTATTGCAGTGTTCTGAGGTACTGAGTGTATTCATACTCAGACATAGTTTATATCTTGAAAGATGCAAAATTGAGCCTCCAAGTAAAAATTTACAAAAGGAAACCACTTTTTTCTAAATAGTTCAAAGAATATGAATGATGTTTTTATTAAATTACAAAAGACATTTCAATACCTGCCATTTATTTATTATCATATAATACTAGAAAACATAGATTTTGTAAAGAGTGATTATCCTAAAATATGCTATTTGAGATTATCTGTGATTCTCCATCTTCCATTATTAGAGATAAATAAAAATGGTTATACTGCTCAAATTTTTTTACAGATGTTATTTCAGTTTCGAGGAACCTTAGAGCTGAGTGGTCATTTGTGCTTCTCTAAGTGTATTTTAAATTTTGAAATGAAAATCATGTAACGTAAAATTAACCATTTTAAAGCAAACAGTTCACATATTAAATGTCAAATAACATAATTAGGAAGGTGTAGAGGTTAAACTGTAAAGAAAATTAAGATTGTTAGTACAGATGTGAGGACCTTTGAGGATTATATTTATTTTTATTTAACAGTTTCAAAAATATTTTTGAGAAATAGATCACACTTTCGAATGTGAATGCAGACATGTAATTCTAAGTATGAATAGTGCTTCTAAGTATATACCTATCTGAATAAAATAAAACCTAACACCCTTAAATTGCAATCTGAATAATAATTGGATGTGCCATTATAGCATTTTATACAAAATACTTCACCAATTCTAAAATATGTGATGTAACTATTATGTGAAAAATAGTTTTGATGTTAGAAAAATTCTCCAGAAGACTCTTCTTTATTATTCTTTTGGATGTAACTTCATTCTACCCTAAGAAAAATATCTTGAATTTAATAACAAAAATAAAAGTGTCCAGCAAAAAAGTGGAGAAAAAAAAGAATTTCAACACAAAGAAGTCTAAAAAATTGTCTATGCTTCACTTTGTAATTAACTTTCTAATAATTAAATTTGGGATTTTTAAAATTAAAAAAATAATAATAATAAAGCACACAGTTCAGTGGTTATTGGTACATTTATAATGTTGTGCAACCACTACCTGTAGTTCCATAATGTTTTCATTGCTTCAAAAGGAAACCCTTTATCCATTAAGAAGTTTTGTTAGGCCATGTGCGATGGCTCACGCCTGTAATCCTAGCACTCTAGGAGTCCAAGGCGGGTGAATTGCCTGAGCTCACAGGTCCCAGACCAGCCTGAGCAAGAGCGAGACTGCGTCTCTAAAAATAGCCAGGCATTGTGGGGGACGCCTGTAGTCCCAGCTACTTGGAAGGCTGAGGCATGAGAATCACTTGAACCCAAGAGTCTGAGATTGCTGTGAGATCTGACGCCGTGATACTTTACCAAGAGTGACAAAATGAGACTCTGTCTCCAAAAGAAAAAAAAGAACTTTTGTCCGCCCCCCCCCCCGCCCCAATCCCTGACAACCACCAGTCTTCATTTTATCTCTGGATCTACCTATTTTGGACATTTTATACAAATGGAATTATACAATACGCACCTTTTGTGTGGAACCATACAATGTGTGACGTTTGGATCTGACTTTTTTCACTTAACATAAGATTTTTTCATTATGTTAAGTTTCATTTGTATTGTAGAATGTATCCGAATTTTCTTCCTTTTATGGTTGAGTAATATTTCATTGTATGAATATATATACCACAATTTACCACAATTTGTTTATCCATTTATCAGTTGAGGGATGTTTGGGTTGTTTCCATCCTCTGGGCTGTTGTCATTAGTGCTGCTATGAATGTGCATGTGCACGTATTTGTTTAAATACCAGTTTTCAGTTTTCATTTCTTTTGGGGTATATACCTAAGAGTGGAATTACTGGATGAGATGATAATTCTATGATTAACTTTTTGAGGAGCTGCCAAACTGTTTCTCACAGTGACTGAATTATTTTACATTCTTGCCAGCAGTATGTAAGAGTTCCACTTTCTCTGCATCATTGTTAACATCTGAGTGTTTCCTTGTTGGTACAGTGGGCAGGATTATCTTGTGTATAACACTTGGTGTAATGAGGATCAAATGAGATGAAATATATAAAACATTTTGTGAACAAAAAGGTGATACACATCAGATGGTACCATCTGGGAGGATATGGTTTAAGACCTTAATTTTTCAGTTGTAGGGGCTGGTGATCAAAGGCTATGACTTCCCTAAGTTACAGGAAACAAAATAGACAAGAAAACCTAAGATGTTTTCACCACTTAGAGCTTACCTCTAAGATCCTTAGGTGTAATAATTTTGTGAGAGGAAATTACTGAATACAGAGAATAAAAACAGCCACTTGCGAGACTTGGAGGACCATAGTATCTTCTTTTTTTTAAAAAAATAATTTTATTAAATCATAATTGTGTACATTGGTGCAATCATAGGGCAGAATGTGCTTCATATACAATCAGAAACATTTTGATCGTACTGTGAGAGATAGCCTTCATGGCATTTTCTTAATCACTATATAAAGACATTGATGCTCTACATTTAATAAGTTTCACCAGTACCCTACTAAGATGCACCATAGGTGTGATCCCATTAATTGCCCTCCCTCCACCCATCCTCCCCGCTCCCCTCCCCTCCCTTTCCCTTTTCCCTGTATTCATATTCTTCTTAGCAAAGTATCTCAAGAATGGAAGAAAAAGTATCCAATGTACTCAGCCCTAATATAGAGCTAATTTATAGCTTTCATATGAAGGCTAAAACCCAACATCGATTTTTTTTTAATAGGAAGGGACTAATGGCAGAGAGGTTCAGAAGGTAGGAATCTGACTCACTATTGTATAAAAACAATAATATGAAATTATTTTACATCCAGACTTACTTAAGGAATGGAAACTGGGCAAATGTTTGCTATTATTTAGGCTTTAGTAGCATCCTATTTTATTAGAGTGAGCATCAGAGTATTAAACGTACAATGAAATCAATCCCTGTCCTTTCCCGATTGTTATGTTCCCACACCCTTGTCGTGGATGAGTCTGCTATAGACATGCGGGTTTACTTCAGGGTTCTCTATTTTCTTCCAAGTGTTTTAGGTCTGTTTCTACGCCAGTACCACGTTGTTTTGGTTACTACATCTCTTTAGTATAAGGTTCACTCAGGTAATGTGATTCCTCAAGTTTTATTCTTTTTGCTCAGGACGGCTTTGGCTCTTTTGGGTCTTTAGTGCTTCCAACCTAAATTTTAGGATTATTTTTTCCTATTTTTTTGTCAAGAATTTCATTGCTATTTTTTTTTTTTGAGACAGAGCCTTGAGCTGTCACCCTGGATAGAATGCTGTGGCATCACAGCTCACAGCAACCTCCAATTCCTGGGTTCAAGCAAGTCTTCTGCCTCCGCCTCCCAAGTAGCCAGGCCTACAGGTCCCCACCACAATGCCCGGCCATCTTTTGGTTGCAGCCGTCATTGTTGTTTGGCAGGCCCGGGATGGATTCAAACTCGCCAGCTCAGGTGTACGTGGCTGGCGCCTTAGCCCGTTGAGCCACAGGCGCCGAGCCTTCATTGCTATTTTGATGGGGATTACACTGTGTACAGTACTTTAGGTAGTATGGACATTTTAATAATATTGATTGTTCCAATTCATGTGCATGGAATAGCTTTATCCCCTAACTACCCTCTAGCCAGGCACAGAAAGGCAAATATTGCATGATCTCCCTCACAAGTGGGAGCTTTAGAAAAACTAAATTCATGGAGATAGAGATTAGAATGATGGTTACCAGAAGATGGGAAGTGTAGTGGGCAGGGAAAGGGTAGTTAGGGGATAAAGTAGAAATGGATAATGGGTACGAAAATACAATTAGGTAAATGAATAAGATCTATAGTAATTATAGCATGACTATAGTTAACAAAATTTTGTTATATATTTCAATATAAATAGAAGAGTGAAACGGGAATGCTTCTAAGAAAAAGAAATGACAAATGCTGGAGGTAATGGATACCCCAGCTACACTGATTTGATCTTATACATTGTACACTTATACCAAAATATCACATGTACCTGACAAATATATGTAACTAGACATATATTATATGCACCAATAATTAAAAATAAAAAATGTTTAAAAAAATAAAGTAAACCACTATAAAAAATTGATCACAGGGATAACAATTTTGATGTTGGATATAATGAACCAAATGATTTTGAGTACACTCGCAAAACTTTTATCAAATTATATTCAGTTTCTAATAAGGAATTTTAGGTCTTTATGTTGAAATTGCCTTTTTGCAATATGTAAACTAACCTCACCTGGGAATTATGAAAATATGTTTTCCCACTTTTAAATGAAATAATCCCAGGATTTAAATTCTGCTTTCTGTTTAGGGCAAAAAAAAAAACCCTATCATTTCCTTTATGCGTGAGAAGCAACAAACTTTTGCCCAAAAATCACATGGGGAAATGATTCTTTTACTTATAAGTGCTGTGATGAAAGTTACCCTTAATTATATGGCTTGATTTTTCAAGAAAGACTACATCCTGGATTGTAAATATGAAACACATACATATACCAAAAATTATAATGATTCTTTTCAAGGAGAATATAAAAGATTCTTTTGTAAATCAAGAAAGGAGGTAAGAACTACTATGGTTATAAGAAGCTTTCATCAGACTTTCTTTGTATAGGCACTCAGGAAGCTCACATGCTTTTTAGAGCCTTCTGAAGCTACCCCAGAACCAGGTGACTATACTGTTCCACTGAGCTGAAGCAGCCAGCTCTTCCTTCTAACTAGAGGCCACTGTAGGCTGGCTGGGCCCTATTCGCACATGTTACCCTTTAAAGCTTGATTGGTCCACTGCCATCCCAGGTATCTGAGCTGGTTATCTGGCTTCTCTAACATTACCTGCAATGTTCACTTATGTCCCAATCAATGTTGGAAAAGCCCACATGTTTCAGTGTACCCTCTGCCACAAACACACTGTTTATATAGCTCTCTAAATGCCTATGGTGCTTCACAATGATATAATTAAAGCTGTTCTCTTTATCTTTTATTTCTCTCAAGCCAAGATATCTACCCTACTCAATCCTTACTGGCCTAGGAAAATGAAATCGCTACATTACCAAGTCTTGAAGAACCGACATATGCTGAAAATTGTTAAAAATCCACATACGACAAAACTAGTTTATCCCTTCAGTATTTAAACTACAATTGTCCCCTTGTTAGCACTCTTAGAATTTTGTGAAAGGTGTGTATCTTAATTTGGATTCTCCCCAAATCAGATCCTGTGGTGATCTCAATCTCAGGAAGCACCAATAAAGAATGCAGAGGAAAGATAAAGAAGGGGGGAAGCCCATCAAGATGAGTTGTGAATTGCTGCTCTGTGCTACTATCTCGCTGGGCAATGTTGACACCTGATATAGACAATGTCTCTGAGTTATCCCACCTTGGCAGCACTGAAGCTGGGTATTTCCCTGCAACTTCACTACGTTATTAGCTAAGGCAGCAACCTACCTCTGGGTATATCCAACCTGCCCTTGTGTGGGCTGCGGGAAAGCCCCCAGCTGGAGAGTGACAGGTGTGCAGTGATGACACGTGATGATGTACTCAGTGCTGAGTGGGTTATGGGCACAAAATTTTAGAAAGGGTGGACACTATTCTTCATCACTTAGCCAGTGTGATGGCAAAATATTTTAAGTCATACTTAAAATAAGCAAAACTAATGTTTATGCAATAATTACTTTTCAACTGCCTGCCATGAGCTAGAAAACACCGTGCTATGCAAAAATCTTATGACAATGGTTTTTGTGAATAGCCCATGCCAATGGAGTCTTTGTTGTTCTTTGTACACATGCGTTTTCATATGTTAGGCGTGCGTAAAGCATTCCTCAACGTTTCCTGCCAAAAGGGGGAAAGAAAGTGTTGATAGGGAATCTTTTGCATTAAATATCCTAGCTTTTCCACCCCATCTCCATCTCTCAGTTCTTACAATGGTGGTAACAAGCATAACTGTGCTGGAAATTCGGGAGGATTTTAAATTTTTATTTCTAAGGCCTGATTTAAATGTAAAAGTAGCCCATCCATGAGAGAATTAGCCACTATTTTCTTTCCTTTTTTGTTTTTTGTTTTCGATTCAATTTTGGATTCAATTTTGACCAAAGTACATTACTTGGACATTAGTTTTTAATTCAACTTGTTGATAGGTTTACGTGGTTTTTGTTTCTAGTCCTTATCTTAAACCTTGTTATTGTTATTGAATGTTAAGCCTTTTAAATTCTGTGAAGGCATAAAGTGGAAACCTAATTAACACATGTATATGTAAAAATAAAAACAATAAAAAAATAAAAAATAGTAATAAATTTAAAAAAATGTAAAAGAAGATCCTGTCAGTGTATTTCTCCACGCACTATGAAGAATTAAGTGAATATGTAAAGGACTGGGTGTTGAAAACCATTTGCATTTTATTTATAGGTCAAGTATCCAAAATCTACTTTGAAATATGATATAATGGATAGAAATTCTTCAAAACACAGCCTTTCATAACAGGTCAAGTGGAACATATTTTCTACCTGTGTGGAAATAAAACTATCATTACATTTTCAAAAGATCTGCCAGTATAAACTTCTTGTCTTAGAAGTAAACATGAAAACTGTAAAGTCATTTCTGGAGATGGAATTAATTCTGCTCGACTTGCCGAGTTAAATGGTATCATGTTTGGCAGCAGAGGCATAAGAAGTTGGGGGGGGGAAGACATTTTGAATTTTATAAGAATTATAAAGTATTGCATCAGTCTAAGTTTTCAAGACACAAATGTCTTATTTGACCATCAGGAAACTTTTCTGAGCTAGGTAAGGTGCACGTAGCTTCCATGTTTCAGATAGAACTTTGAGAAACAGTGAAGACCTCGCTGCTTGCCCTAAAAAGCAGGAACTATAAAGGGAAGGATGATGGAGGAGGTGAAAACTGCTATTGTTTACCCTACGTTTGTCACAGAAAACCAAATACGACATAGGCCACCAGTGAATGCACTCTGGAAAAGTCCAACTGAAGACTGAAAAAGCGCACTTTTTCTTGTTGACATATAAGTAGAACATAAGTCTATATGGAAAAAAATTCTACTTTATTTTAGGTCTAAATTAATAACTCTTTGAGGAGCTTCTTTACAGCAGGTGGATTTATATTTATCATGATAGTAAATGGAGATTTTAACTATGGGTTGATCTGGAGCAGAAAGTATATTTATTACTTCTGGCTTATATTTTATTATGTCAAATAAGCTCTTAAATTTTTAAAGGCTTAACTAATATTTCAATTAAGTTTCAAGAATCATAGATGTATATGTACATACTATATAACAGAGTTCTTACTAAACATGCATGATTTATTTTAATAATGTTTAAGAGATATAATTTTTAAGTATTCCTATGCTGAAGCCACTATGTAAATCTAATGGGCACATTGAATTAAGTCATAAAACAGCTCTTTAATTAGAAATGGACAGTCAATACATAACAACATATTTGGCTCAAAGGAGTAGGGTGCCGGTTCCATATGCCAGAGGTGGCGGGTTCAAACCCAGCCCTGGCCAAAAAAAAAAATAAACTGCAAAAAAAATAAAAAAGAAAAGAAAAGAAAAGAAAGAGTTTTATTAGATTATGAGGTTATAGACTCATATAAATTATACAAAGTAGCTCTTCTATGACCTTTATTTGTGAGAAGGAGGAGATTCAGAATCTGGAAAGACTCTAAAACACAAAATAAAGCCATTGTTTTAATCAATATAGATGTACCAAAACATTTCTCTAGTTCAAGTAAAAAAAAAGATTATCCGCATAAAAATGTATCCATTGCATGCAAGCTAAGATAAAAATATAAATTCTTAATAAAATAACTATTTTAAATGGTAAATAAATAACTATTCATAGTTTTGTTTTGTTTTGTTTTGCAGTTTTTCCCTGGGGCCGAGTTTGTATTCACCACCTCCAGTATATGGGGCCGGGTGCCCTACTCCTTTGATCCACAGGCATCACCCACTATTTCATAGTTTGATGACAAAAAAATAAACCCCTGGTGTGATTCTACCCAATAATTAATTTAGTTAAAAATAATGGCACATCAACTCCTGGAACAAATTGCATTTGCTAGAGGAGCTTATGAATGTAGATGACAAGGGGAATTCTTGTTAAAGAAAACATTCACATACAACAATTAGCTTGTAATGTTCACCCAAGTTGAAGTAAAGTTTTAGTCACAATGACAGACTAAGTCTGGTGCTGGTAGGAAAGCAAGTTAAATTATTAGAGAATTAAGACATCATTTGAGCAATTTTCTTCCCTCTTCTGGGAGAATCGTCCAACCCTTGGCATCTAGGAAAGTCTTCCTAAATGTTAAAAAAAAGTTAATTTTCAATAATTTAAATCTGGAACCTACGAAGCATTTATATATACATGAGTAGAGAGCATTTTCCAACGGTTGCGGCAAAGCTCAGTTCAAAAGCACATCATGCTTACGTTGTTGAAACAATGTTTTTTGCAAAGGATTAAGACCCTTCAATCTCCCAATGAGTGAAGGTCATAAAACGATAAGATCTTGCTGAGGATGTTAACCTAATGACAAAAGAAGACATATTCTTAACATATTGCAGGACTTAAAAATGCAATGAAGAGATAACGGTAGTATTCTCTGGCCAAAAGGGAACAATACCAAAAGAAACCCTAAAGTGACCTGGGCTTTGACAGGTCTGAAGAGGAATTATATTATAGTATCTATTGGGTAGACTAACTTGCTGTGCATCTATCAGGATCACAGTGATGGAGAAAATAACTAATTGACAGAATTAGGACCAGAGACAACCTTCTACGGATAGTCTTCAATCAAGTGAGGCCAAATGACAGCATTCAAGAATTGTACCATGAACTGCTTTTGTTCCTTGCCTTATCCAGTAAACTGGGATGGCCTGCATTGGAGGGACACTTCGACCACTTAGACTGGGGTCTTCAAAGGACCAGAGTCTGTAAAGTCCCTGTGGACTGGGAAATCCAGCCTGGACTTGGAAACCAAAAATAACCTTAATCCTTCTAGGTACAGGTACCTACTTATGTTTAAATTAAAACTATTCCATTAATTATTTAACACGCTGATCATAGTCAAGAAAGTTTGTTAAATTTTTAGGTAAGGTTGTTTAAATAAGACTTAGTCATTTGCTCAAGGATAGCTTAAGGATTGGGATGTGGACTACAAAATATGCCTTTTGGTTTCCCCTATAAAATGTAGCACATGGCCAGGCAAAAATGTATAGCAAGTTATTCTTAAAGGAGAGTTAATAGGATCTCCACAGAAAAAGGCAAAAATGAGGGTACTCTGGTGTGTCCACCAATAAGAGGAAAATTGTGGTATGATAGATCCAAGATATTGTAGCATTTAGAAAATTACCTCAATAGATCATGACATCAGGAAATTACTTAATGCAATTGAGTATATTTTGAGGGAGTGAGGAAGGAAAAAAAAAATCCCAATCAGGTAGAATAAAACTACTAGAATATAACCGTAGTAATAGTGTAATGGTACATTTCTAGGCCTCTTGTTTATAGTACCTTTTACTGACCTATTTTTAAATTTTGTGAATTAAATCATATGTATTATCAGAAATAATTTAAAATGATATTAATACTGGAATTGTATTTCTCTCTGTTTTGTAAGGATTTGTAATCCTTATAACTAGGTATGTCCGTATTGTTCTGCTACGGTGAGGAAACCTCGCTACCAGCACACAATCAAAGTGAATAGTGATAATTGATCTCATCCTTTTTCTTTTGAACTTTCTACAATCTAATTGTTTTAGATATTCCTTTGAAAGCAAAGTTGAATTTTTAAAATGCTCTCTGTGATCTTTGTTTTCAAACATCAATTAATGTAATCAAACTATATTGTATGTCTTTATCAAAATGTTTGGTGGTGACTTCTCCGTCTTGTTTCTTATTTGTGTTTGCTGTTCAATAATATAGTTTGTTTCATTTTTTGGTCTTGCTTAGATTGAAGGTTCTTTTTAATTAACATTTTACTTTTCCATCTATTAGAGACACTTTTCTGTTCTCTTGGATAGACTCTAGAAATTTCGGCCTACATTCTTATTATCGGTTTTGCATCCCTCTTTAGACAATTCAAGGACCAAAGAACCAATTTAACTTTATTTAATTTCCCCTTGATTCATATTATTTTTGTTGTATATTTTAATCCCCTTCCTTCAATTTATTCAATTTCCATATCATTTTTTGATCCCAAATTTCATTTAACTGCACATTTATCACCCGCTTTGCTTTATACTGCATTTTGCACCTCTCACATAATTTTTCTGCTTCAAAAAAAGGAACTCTTTTAATGCAGGTTTCCTAGTTATAAACTCAGGGTTTTTTTTCGGTTTTGTGTCTTATATGAAACTGGTTTTTTTCCATTTATGCTTTAAGAACATTTCTACTGACTATAAATTTATACTTTTGCAGTTATTTTTATTCAGTACGTTGAATATAACACTTCACTGTATCCTGGCTTCCACTAGTGTTCTTGATGTTCAAATATAACAATCAAAGTAAATCTGCCTTTTTTTCTTTTTTAGTTCATTTTTTGCAGTTTAATTATGAAGTACCTAAATGTAGTACACTTTATTTCTCTCTTCTTCTTTGGATTGAGTTTTAAAAAATAGTTCTGGAATATTTTTTTTAGGCATTATCCCATCAAATGTTGCTTCTGCCTACTTCCTGCCTCTCCTTCTGGAACTACAATGAAATGTACAAAGGCCCTCCTACTGTTAATTCTTTTATCTTCCTTTTATATCTTCATGCTACAGTATTTATTGTTTTGTCTGCCCCAACTTTTAGCTCACTGCATCTCTGCCATTGTGTCTAATCCACTGTTAAACTCATTCAGTGAATTCTTAATTTCAATTATTGTATTTTCAATACGTAATTTCAATGATTATTTCTCAACTATGTTTAAAGTGTGAGTTTTTAATCTTAATAAAGATAATAAATAGGGTGGCGCCTGTGGCTCAGTGAATAGGGTGACAGCCTCATATACCAAGGGTAGCAGATTTGAACCCGGCCCTGGCCAAACTGCAACAAAAAATAGCGGGGCATTGTGGTGGATGCCTGTGGTCCCAACTACTTGGGAGGCTGAGGCAAGAGAATCACCTAAGCCCAAGAGCTGGAGATTGCTGTGAGCTGTGATGCCATGGCACTTTACTGAGTATGACAGAGTGAGACTGTGTCTCAAAAAGAAAAAAATAATAATAAACATATATTTATTTTTATATAGATGTATTTTATTTAAATATTCCTAACTTCAATATTTTAGGGTCTGGCAGGTGTACTTTTTCTTTTTAAGTTTCGTATTAAGTGTTTCAGGTCCTGGAAGGTCTACTTTTTCTATTTAGTTTTCATTTGATAATTTCAAAATTATGGACAAGTTGCAAGAATAAAAACAATACACATATGCACACAAATTGTACATAGAACAACTCTATAACCTTTTCTTGATTAAAATATTATTACAATTTTCTTTCTTTTTTTTTTGCAGTTTTTGGCTGGGGTGGATTTCAACCCACCACCTCTGGCATATGGGGCCAGCGCCCTACTCCTTTGAGCCACAAGTGCCGCCCCCAATTTTCTTTCTTTATTTACCATTCTATCTACAGGTATTATATAATAGAGGTTATATATAGATGTAGGTATATAGAGGTATTATATTATAGATAATATATATTTGAGAATTAAGCCAGACTGAATTAAGCAGAATACAAAGATTCAGAGCAAGAGAAAATATGTCCATATCATTAGTTCAAACTCTTTATACTGATATTTATATGCCTGAATTTACCCCCTTGGGTTCTTGGATTGCATAGCTTTGTAATTCAAAAAATTCTTCTGTGCTACTTTGAATCAGATACCTATTTTTTGTATTCCATTATCATTCAAATGTTTTAATCATCTATATACAAAATAAAATTCTGTATCGAACTATAGCCTATCCCTGCTCAGTACTTGCGTGCCATCAAACAATAATCAATGAGGAAAAGAAGGCATATAAATGATAAAAAGTGTAATAGGACTTAAATTCAAAGAGGTGGGAAGATATAAAAGCTAATTAGCACATTTAACTTTCATACAGTCAAATCTTTTAATGTTTTAATTATTGATAAATTGCCTTAGGGAAAATAAAATGCACATACACGATAAATCTGCAAAACTACTCACAAATGAGCTCACAGCATCTTAGTTTCTGCCACTGTTCTTATATAAAATGCTGAATTAAAAATGGGAAATTAATAAACAAAATAAATAATTTCCAGAACTCTTTAAACAGAGTTGAGGAGTTTCTAGTCCAAGGCTCCAAAGCCAACATTATCTTTCATCAGTGCCTCTAAAAGGGTCTGTAACTCATCTTCCAGCAGGCCTTTTTCTTTCCATTGTCACTTCTATATATGGCAGCCAAGGAGCACTTCAACTTACCTTCCCATTCCAAAATTATGCAGAAGACTAACACTAAAGTCCTTTCTACAGCCTGCAAAAGGCCCCTCAGTGGCCTCTGGGTACCTCTCCAATCTCATCTCCTACTGGGTTGCCTCCAACATACCACTTTGATTCCTTGCCCAGTAACTTTGTCTGGAAGATTCTTCCCTAAACATTCCCAACCATTGGCCTTCGTGTAATCCACGTCTGTGCTCAAATATCTTATCTCTCAGGTAACTAACCCACCTAAAATAGACTTCCATCTTTCCATCAGTCTTTTGCCTTTCCTCCGGGTTGTTTGTTATGTTGTTTATGTTTGTTGTCTTTCTCTCTTTCCTAGACTAAAAGTTCCACAGCAGCAAGGGCTTTGTTCTGCTCACTGTTATGTTCCCATTTCTTAGAGTAACGCCTTGTACCCGGCAGGCACAAAGCAAATTATAGC
The DNA here is from genome assembly GCA_963574655.1 of Perodicticus potto. Lineage (NCBI taxonomy): Eukaryota > Metazoa > Chordata > Mammalia > Primates > Lorisidae > Perodicticus > Perodicticus potto. The sequence continues at coordinate 17,560 of CAUYRH010025749.1, forward strand.
TGAATACAGAACTGTTGTCAAGGCTAAAACACTTTCAAATTATGTTCTTCTAAGTTAGGTGCCCCATCAAAAAAAGATGAATAAGCACTCTGTAAGAGAGATACTTGCTCCCGAATAAAGATGTAACTTACTTAGTCAAAATAATGCCTCTTTTTGAAAAAAGAAATAAACCATATTGTGTATCACTAAATAAAACAGTTTGCTTTTGGTCATACCCAAAAAATCCTTTCTATATTCTTGTCAAAAACTTTTGTGGTATATTCATTATGTATCCAAATATTCATTCACCCAATTAGTTATTAAGTTGAGTTGTAGCCGTTTTGTTTGGGACAATATAACTTACTAAAAACATGTGAATGAAATATACAAATTAGGAATATCTAAATATTTTTTCTGATTGTGAAATATCTATGTATTTAAAAATCAAGATGAAGGCTCGGTGCCTGTGGCTCAAGTGGCTAAAACACCAGCCACGTACACCTGAGCTGGCGGGTTCGAATCCAGCCCGGGCCCGCCAAACAACAATGATGGCTGCAACAAAAAATAGCCAGGCGTTGTGTCGGACGCCTGAGGTCCCAGCTACTTGGGAGGTGGAGGCAGGAGACTCGCTTGAGCCCAGGAATTGGAGGTTGCTGTGAGCTGTTATGCCACAGCACTCTATTCAGGGTGACAGCTTGAGGCTCTGTCTCAAAAAAAAAAACAAGATGAAAGTCCTATATTACTAGCTTTGTCAAATATATATTTTACTGATTAATTTTTTCAAAACCATCAGCTTAAATTTATGCAGATTATTTTTATTTCACTCTTCATTGTTAATGAATTGAGTCCTTGGAGTCATGATGTGATTTCACAGGCATAAGAGAATATACATACTAAGTGTTTTGTCAAGCATTAGATGATTGAGATTAGCAAAAATCCTAAATAATTTTTAAAAGGTTGATCCATGTAGCTATGGAGTCCCACTAGGACATATAATTGTGTGTACAACATATATTGATCTTGCCATACACACAAAAAGTGGTTCATAAATATAAAGAAACACCAAAGAGTTGGGTATGTAATTTTAAGGTCCATAAACTCTAAGGTTCTATCTGTCTTATATTTCTATTTATCTATTTCTTCATTCTCAGAAATTCTCAACTCTTGCTATTTATTTCAAATTTTACCATACATTAATTTAGCTTAAAACTAGCACTAAATCAAGACAATATAACTGATAAAAGGCAAACAAAATGTGAGGAAAGACGAATTAAGCAATAATGGTTAAAGCCAAATCTAACCTTTCTACCCTAGAGTATCTAGGAGCCAGTATAAACCAAGCTACTTAACAGTGTCTGCTATAACTTCCTTCAAATGTAAGCTATGAGAAGTCAGTTTCTTGAAATATTTAGCAAAAAAAAAAAAAAGTTAATGATTAAGATTCATGGCAGCTTGGATGTTAAGCCAGGTATTACTGGAAAAGTCACATTTGCTACTGCTAAAGTTGCAGATATTAATATGAAAATGCTTGTGACCTCAAAATAGCCAGGAAACCAGGTTCTTAGTGTAAGTTACCAGTTTAAACAGGAGTAAATCACTGACCTTCGGATTACTGAAATCATGGCTTTAGATATATGTTTGGTTATTTTCAGAATTTCATATAGATAAACAAAGGTTGGTTATCATTATTATTTGCCAGACTATGGATGGCATTGTATAATTCTCACAGCATATTAAAAGGGAAGATAAGTACAGGATGTCATTTCCACATGCCAACTAAAAAGAAGGGGAAAAAATATCAACACAAAATGAGTATTTTTTTCTTCTAAATCTAATAGTAGAAATGTACACCTCTCACTTCCTCCCCCAAATCTTTAGATAGTGGCCAAATCTCTTAATTTCATTTTTAAACTGACTACATAGAAACAATCTTATTGGATGGATTTTCGAATTTAATTTTAAATATTAATTAATTCACCTCCAATATAAGTTGAAATGAGAAATAATACAATGCCACAGTAAACCATATGACAGAGATATGAATAATATACAGAGAATGCCAAAAAATCTATACACATTTCAAGAGAGGAAAAATCTGTTTTAAACTTGTGATATTCAATATATACTGATAACAAAAGATGAAGGCAAGTCGCATTGAGAGCCTCTTACAATTGCCAAAGTCAAATGTGAGTTGAGTATTACAAACTTAATACAGCTTTTTTCCTTTCTTAAAATGTATATACCTTTTTTGACATCCTCTGTAGATAAAATTATAGCCAAAATCTAAGATAATGAGGCTTTTTTCTCTTTTTTTAGTTATTAGACTGCCCTAGTCTGTTCGTTTGAAATCTCCTTTCCAGTAATATATACCTACATGCACACACACAGACGTATATGTGCGTTTAAATATACACACACATATTACATAGATACACATGGATTTGAAAATTTGCCTCCTTTATGAAGTTTGTTCAGTTGAATGAAAGAATTTGAAAATTCAATCACTATACTCTAAAAGCTAAAAAAAAAAATGTACATTTTTTCTTTAAGGCCTTGGTGTTGAATTCTTGGTTGAATCAAAAACCCAAAGCCTTGAAAATGTGATGTAACCTGTATGATGTTCTTAGTCTCAACATTTATAAAATAGAGATATGAGTAACATCACCTCCTGAGGTTCTGCTAAGTATTCAATAACATAATGCCCGTAAAAGGATTAGCAATTCTAAATCTAGCACACAGCGACACTCCAAAACATATTTTCTGTTATTGTTCTTATTCTCCACAAAAAAGCTGAATGAGATAACGACTAGTTTCTAGTTTACTAAAATAACATTTTAACTTGATTTTCAAATTTTACATCATACCTACTCCTAACTATGAACAACACTGAACAACAAATGAATATGTTTTTCTAGCTTGGAAAGCTGTTGAAGGTCTTTTTAATGAAAAAAATCCACAACTATTTTACCGATGAGCTGGTGTCAGTGAGAATTTGGAGCAAGGGAGAGTGAAATCTCTAAATCTGAATAAGAAAAAGTAAAGGAAGGGATAATCTTGGCAGTGATATCCTTAAAGACACAATGGAGGGAGAGAGAGGAGATTGAGCACGTCATAAGCAAAACAAAATGGGATCTTTAAAATTTCATCTATTTTCTGATGACAGTCCTGGACAACCACCGGCTGGGGCTATGACAGAGGCATGCCCACCATTCTCCACTGTGACTTCATAGCAATCCCATCTACTGATGGTGCTCTGTCTCAGAAAGTAACATCTTCATTTTGGAGAAATTCAAAATTAGTTCACTTGGCAGGAAGGATAAGTGCATGGAACTGCAAAATACAGCGTCTCAAACATGCTATGGCACCCTTGTTCTCAATGCAGTCTCTCTGAGATTAACTGCATTAGCTTAAAACTTTGAAGATAATATAATCATCAACTGGGCAAACATAAGACAGATTATAATGTAAAAATATTTCAGAAATAAGAGACGATGCTAGCACTTTCATTCCCCAAAGAGTTAGTAGGATAAGAGACACACTTCCCATTGTTTCCTATTTTACTTACAGTTAACAAATTAAGTCATATGTAAAAAGGGTATTTTTCTAGTGTATTTTAGATTTTGCTTTTAAAAATTTTCTGAAACTTTTTATTACCATTTCAAGTACAAAGAATTGTATTCCTTTTTAAATTAGGAAATTAACTACAGAGCTCATTTCCCCAAAGCATAGTAGCGCTAACATGTGGCTTATGAGTATAATTAGTGTCATCTACTTAATACATACACTGAAAATTAAAAATTAAATATAATTATACATATATATACATATATCTTCTACAATTCTGCCTGCTTTTTGGGTTTTTTTTTTTTTTGAAGATACACCACTACCATGGGCAATCTGATCTAGTTAATATATATCTATTCTGTGGGGTAAATACATGCATGATATTTTGCCATCTTACTAAGTTCCCTGATTTATCTTAATGAAAGGCACAGAATTTAATAAAGAATTAGGAAACAGTCCAATTGGATAAACTTTTTTTTTACAAGAAATGTTCATAATTGCCTTTTTTTCTAAATAGTTTTTCTTTTCTTTTCTTATCTTTTTTTTTTGTAGAGACAGAGTCTCACTTTATTGCCCTAAATAGTTTTTCCAAAAAAAGGATATCAACTATAAAAGACATAATATTTCTTTAGAAAGTTAAATAAACTCCTGATACTTAGCAGATTTCAGAAAGAGAAAGGTCAGCAAGAGAGAAACTTTGTGAGCAGGGAGAAAGTGTTAGATTAATGGAGAAGGAGGCAAGAAGTTGAGAACTGTTCGAAATATTTGAATTTGTTCTTTTAAAAGAGAAAGAATATCGCGAAACATCATCTTGAAAGTCCGGTCATTGGGATGTCCTCTGATATCCAGGAGGAAATGACAGAGCATTTTGAAGACTACATGCATTGACTTACAAAGTGGGATGAACTCACCTGTGTAAAAAAGAAGAAAAATCTCGCATCACTGAGTAGTGACAAAGAAATTAAGTCCATCAAAAGCTATGACTAATATTCAGTGCAAAAAATATTAAAGATGCATATGAAAAATCTAGTTGTGATTTTTTTATTTTCTAAATTTAAAAAGGTATAAAATGTTATAGAAAACTAGAGATAAAAATAGGGAAAGAATCAACTCACCCTTTTTCAACAAATATATAATTTCAGTGTTCATATGTGTATGGCTTTATTTATCTAAAATAGGACTTCTATAGAATTTTATAAATTTCCTCCAAGAAACATTATAGCATATGAATTTTATATTTTATTATAATCATATTTACCTTTCATGGCTGCATATTCCTCAAATATAATGCACAAGACTATTGTTGGTCACCTGAGTTACTTCTGACATTTTACTGTACACTACACATTCATCAACATTTTCAAGCAGATGATCTATTTCATATTTTGTACTATTTCCTTTGTATAGATTCCCAGAAGTAATATTAATGGATTGGACAGCAAGAATATTTTTAACAGTTTTTTTTCATATTTACTGCCAAATTGAATTCCAAAAGGGCTGTACCAACTTTAACTGCAATAAAATAGTGTCTGAAAGCACTAGATCCACACTATATACCTGCCAACATTGGACCTATTTTAAATATTGTTACTTAGTAGATGAATAACCAGTTCTCATGTTGTTCACAGAATTGATTTCTTCTAGTAGACCAGCAGATGGAAAAGGAGAATATCTGAAATTAAGTAACAATTTGACAGAAGTTGTACTGTCTATCTTTGCAGTCAAGACAGTTAAATAGAAGCTGGAAGATCACTAAATGAGATTAGTTCACAATAAATGACACACACAGAAAGCATGCTAATAGGGAAATGCAAACCTGGGCAGGGGTCTCTAAAAAAATGCCATGAAACCTGATCTTTTTCAAGTCATGTTCCACATTATTAATCATGCAAGTAAAGACCAGGAAGGCAAGATAATCAAATGTGAAAATAAACAAATACACATATATTTTCAAAATAAACAAGCACATACACATTTTAAGCCAGCAACTTCACTTCTGGCTGAAATTGCTGAAAATCAAATAGAGAAACATATCCTGGAATTGGTTAGATTACAACACAAGTTAAACTTCCAGCTTTGCAGGATATTGAAATGAGGACATTAATTGGGAAAAAAGGGACCCTATAAGTTGAAATAGGGGAAGTACAGAAGAACTTGATGAAGATGGGGCCATTAAACCCATAAATTCTGATGAGTCTTCTCTGCTGATGAAAGAATTCTCTCCAATACAGTGAAAGCAGCTTTCTTATCTCCAGTAGAAGCAGCCTCCAACACCTGGTGATACCAACCTTCTCCCCCACAGTGGTATTGGTCTTTATACATCTCAGAGGGTATTAATCCTGCATTGCCTTGGGAAATAATAATGGCCTCCTTGAGGCCATAACCACTTATGATAATTCTTATGCTCATTCTTCTCATGCCCCACCCCACCCCTGGCACCAAAATCAGTATTAGTCAGAGCTCTCCAGCAAACTGGAACCAACAAGGTGTGTGTGTATGTGTGTGTGTGTGTGTGAGAGAGAGAGAGAGAGAGAGAGACACAGAGAGAGAGAGAGCACCATTTGCCCTGCATACACCTTTTTGATTTCTTCAGACCCTCAAAGGATTTAATGATGCCCAATTGCACTGGTGAGTACAATTTTCTTTAGTCATTCTGACTCCAATGTTAATCTCTTCCAGAAACACACTCACAGACATACCCATACATAAAGTTTTGGAGTTTTTTTGTTTGTTTGTTTGTTTGTTTTTGAGACAGAGCCTCAAGCTGTTTCCCTGGGTAGAGTGCTATGGCATCCCAGCTCACAGCAACCTCCAACTCCTGGGCTCAAGCTATTCTCTTGCCTCTGCTTCCCAAGTAGCTGGGACTACAGGCACCCGCCACAATGCCCGGCTATTTTTTGGTTGCAGCTGTCATTGTTGTTTGGCGGGCTGGGGCTGGATTCAAACCCGCCAGCTCAGGTGTATGTGGCTGGTGCCTTAGCCACTTGAGCCACCGGCGCCAAGCCTCATTCATAAAGTTTTACCAGCTACCTATGCATTCCTTAACCAAGTCAAGTTGACACATAATAAAAGTAGCCACTAAAGGTACCAAGAATCTAATCAGTGTGATTACCTATTGGACAGATGATAACTAGGTATATGGGGAAGAATATGGGAGAAGAATTTTAACTGTATTTTTGGAACCACATGTATATTATCTATCACAAAATCAAACATATGAATTGAACAAAAGGAAACATTAACTACAAAACTGGCCCTACTTTATACCCTAGAATAAATACCAGATTTGCACATTCCCATGAACTACAAAAAGGCAATGGCTGTAAGAACAAAAGATCAACCAATCTTCTTTTTCCTCTTCTATTCTTTTCCAATATTTTTATTATTTGCTTGAGTATAATTCATGAGATCATCAAAATCATCCTGGGCAGAGCTCAGTCAATATGCTAAAGTGCTACTCAAAAATTTATTACAAGAAAAACATATTTCTGCTTTTAGAAAAATTCCATCTATTGCTAATTCCAGACCCTTTGTTCTTTAGAAGTTATAATTTATAAGCTGTAGATGTGAACCAAGAAGAAAAAGAAATAAAACATCCAATTAGCTCTGCAGTTCCATAGCCAGGGGCAGAAGGAAGCTGCAGCCTGAGTCCCAAGTCAGACCCCTACTGCACATCCCAACATCTCATCCCTACCCCTTCACCACCTTTGGTAAGATCAGAGAAACGGGACTCCAGCCACCTTTGGCTTGGGGGCCCTCCACAGAAACATCACTTCAGGGGCCCAAGTAAACAGTGGGAGACTCCTGGAGCCAACAAAGAAGTCGGGAGCAGTGGAAAACCTGCACAGGAGGTGATTGCTTGTGTGCTGACAGAGGTCAGTCAGTTTGGTGGTGGTTTTCAGACAGCGAAGGCCTGCACTACAGGAGTTTTCTTTTTCTCTCTTTCTCTCTTTCTCTCTCTCTCTCTCTCTCTTTCTCTCTCTCTTTCTCTCTTTCTTTCTTTTTTTTTGAGGTGGGGGGCCTGGGCACTTTCTGGAATTCCTTGGGAGGGCTTGTAAGAGAGCATGATTTTAACTGAGCCACTGGATGGATCAGAGCTCTCACAGCAGCCATTATGGGAGCGCTGACTGGGAGAAACAGCCTGAAGGGTACTAGTGCAAAGCCCGTTCTTGCATGCCTGCTGAGCTGGACAGCCACTCATGGGGAGACTTGAGCAAAACCCACTTTCTTGGGAAAGCCACTGCATGGCCAAGGGACACTGTTAAGAAAGGACCAGGAATGAATCTTAAATAGGCTGATGAGAGCATCAGGCTTCCAACCCTTTGGGGATTGAGAGCAAAGAAAACAGGAAGATGGGACCAGGTCTTCTAGTATACTAGATAGTGGCTTCCAGTTCCCATGGATCCAGCATATTAGTGTAGTTATTAGCATCTCATGCCCAGAATGCCACCTGTTGTCCAGGCAGTACATTGCAATATAAATATATTTTCATTTTTTGTTTTCAATTTTATCCCCTATGTTTTTTCTTATTTGTAATATTTCACTGTTTATTTCTTCAATAGTAAGGGCTCCCTTTTTGCTACACTTCTTTTGCTTCTTTTATTTTATTCCAATTTTTTCCTCTTAAGGTTTTTGTTTGTTTTGTTATTTTTATTTTTCCATTTTTACATTCTTCATTAATAAGGGTCTATTTTGCTATGGTATTCCTACCCCTTATATTCTTCCTTTCCTTTCCATTTCTCTCCTCTTTCTTTTTGTAAAGATTTTTCTACTTTTCTTATTTTTCCCACATAAATTTCTCAAATAATAAGTAAGATATAGTCCACCTTTCTCTACATATAATGCAATTTATTTTCAATTTTTATGTACTTTCTTTTTTACCTTTTTTTCCTGATCTGTTTTATTCTTTGTCAAGCTGTATTCCATTTATGCAACAGAGCCCCACTCTGAAGTCTGGTCTCGGATGCCACAGCATTGGCCTGGTTCAGGGACACCTTCATCCCCTGGTCTAGGGTGTCCTTCTAGCTTTAGCGTTTGGAAGCATGCTAGTGGTTGGTTCCCACTGCAATATACTGCTGGGTTTTGTTGTTGTTGTTGTTGTTATTCTCCTCTGTTTGATGAAGGTGGGGTTTTATTTTTGCTCAGGCTGGTCAGAAGCTCCTGACCTCAAGGGACTCACCCCACCTATTCCAATCCCCCAGAGGCTAGGAATTGAAGATGTTGGTCAAAGCACCCAGCTGAATCCCACTATTACTCCTACCTCTCTCTTTTTTTCTTCTCTTCCTTTGTTGATCTTTCCTTTTACTCCTCTTTTCTTTTTATTTTCTCTTTTTCTATCTTTGTCCCTTCTTGTTCTTCATGCTTCTCTTCTTTATGGTCCTATGCCACAAGGACAGTTCAACACCTAAGCACAAAGGCAATTTGAGGTGAAAAAGGAAATGAAAGGAAAAAGTCAGAGAAGGGAGCAATACTCATGAGAAAGAATGAACAGAAAGACCACAACAGAGCAACTGCCCAACTACCAAGGGATCATAGATATCTACCACAGAGGATTCAACCTATAAAGAAGTGTTAGAAATGACAGAAAGAGAATGTAAAATATAGATGGTAAAATCAATGAAGGAAATTGCTGGGAAAGTGGAAAATAATCAAAAGGAAATCCAAAAACAGAACCAAATAAAGGATGAAAGATATAAAGAATATAGAAAGAATATAGAGGAGCTTAAGAAACTGAAGCAGTCAATCAGGGAACTTAAAAATGCAGCAGAAAGTATCAATGACAGATAAGACCATGGAGAAGAAAGAACCTCAGAGCTGGAAGAAAAGGCACTTAAGCTAACAGTTAAATAGGAAGAAAAGAAGAAAGAGAAAGGCAAATGATCTCCCAGAGAAATATAGAATTTCATGAAGCATTCAAACATATGAATTATAGATTCCCAGAAGGGAAAAAGGAACACCCCAGAGGAATAGAAGCCCTACTAGAAGATATCATAAATGAAAATTTCCCAAGTATCACCAAAGATTAGGGCACACTCCTTTTAGAGGGATATCAAACCTTAGGTCGTCTCCACTCAACAGACTTTGTCCAAGACACACTGTCATGTAACCATCCACAGTCAACACTACAGAGAAAATTCTGCAAGCAGCCAGGAGTAAGAGCCAATTGACTTACAGAGGCAGATACATCAGGGCGACAGCTGAAACTTTTCAAGCTGGAAGAGAATGGTCATCTATCTTTAACATTCTTAAACTAAATAATTATCATCCCAGAACTCTATATCCTGCTAAGCTAAGATTTAAAATTGATGGAGAAATCATCAAATATGTTACTCATATGAAAACACTGAGGAAATTTGCCACAACAAGACCAGCTCTACAAGAAATACTTAGACTTATTTTACACATTGACCATCACAATGAACCGCCAGGAAACTAAACACACAGAAATTAAAGGATAAAACCTAATTCCCAGGGCAGCACCTGTGGCTCGGTGAGTAGGGCGCCGGCCCCATAAAACGAGGGTGGTGGGTTCAAATCTGACTCCAGCCAAACTGCAACATAGAAATAGCCGGGAGTTGTGGTGGATGCCTGTGGTCACAGTTACTCAGGAGGCTGAGGCAAGAGAATCACCTAAGCCTAAGAGCTGGAGGTTGCTGTGAGCTGTGATGCCACGGCACTCTACTAAGGGTGACAAAGTAAGACTCGGTCTCTTAAAAACAAAACAACAACAACAACAACAAAAAAAAAAACAAAACCTAGTTCCCAAAATGACTCAGAGGATAAAACTAAGCAATGGACTTTCACAAAATATGACGAATGGAACTCCAGCACATTTACCAAATCTCTCAATAAATGTTAATGGCTTGAATTCCCCACTGATGAGGCACAGTTTGGCTCATTGGGTAAAAAAGCACAAGCTGTTCATATGCTACCAATGGACAAAATAAGACTCAGAGTGAAGGCATGGAAAACAATATTTAACACATCTGGAAATCCAGAGAGAGGAGGGGTAATAATCCTATTTTCAGAGCAGTGCCTGTGGTTCAGTGAATAGGGCACCAGCCCCACATATCCAGGTAGGGGGTTCGAACCCAACCCAGCCAAACTGCAAAACAAATAGCCAGACGTTGTGGTGGGCGCCTGTAGTCCCAGCACCTCGAGAGGCTGAGGCAAGAGAATCTCCTAAGCCCAGGAATTAGAGGTTGCTGTGATGTCACAGCACTCTACCAAGGGCGATAAAGTGAGACTCTGTCTCTTAAAAAAAAAAAATCTTATTTTCAGATACAAGTCAAAAGGACAATGATGTACACTTCATGCTATTCAAGAGAACAATACAACAAGAGGACATTTCAATTCTGAACATTTATGCACCCAACTTAAATGCTCCCAGATTTATGAAACAGACCTTAATTGGTTGAAGAAATATGATATCCTATAACCCCTTAATACCAGGGGACTTTAACACTCCTCTTACATAGCTGGACATAGTCTCTAAAGAGAAACTAAACAAAGATACAAGGGACTTAAATGAGACCCTAATTCAAATGTGCTTAATAGACATACATAGAACATTCCATCCCACAGCTGAAGCATATATAGTCTTCTCATCAGCCCATAGAACATTCTCAAATATAGATCATATCCTAGGACACAAATAAAACCTCAAAAAAATTAAAAGGATTGAAATTATACCTTGTATCTTCACAGACCAAAAAGCAATAAAATTAGAACTCAACTCCAACAAAAACTGTCATCCTCACGCAAAGACATGGACACTAAACAACCTTATGCTGAATGACAGTTGAGTGGAGGAAGAGATATAGGAGGATATAGAACGCTAACTTCTTTGAACATAACAAAGGGGAAAACACAAGTTAACAAAATCCGAGGGACACTGCAAAAGCAGTCTTAAGAGAGAAATTTATCACATTAGATGTTTACATCAGAAAAATAGAAATAGAACATGCCAACAATCTAATGGATAATCTTAAACAAATGGAAAAGGAAGAGCAATCCAATCTTAAAGCAGGAAGAAGAAAAGAAATAACCAAAATTAAATCAGAAATCAATGAAACTGATAAGATAAAAATCAGTCAGAAAATTAATGAAACAAAAGTTGATTCTTCAAAAAGATAAATAAAATCAATAAACCACTGGACAGATTAACTAAAAACAGAAAAGTAAAATCTTTAATAACCTCACTCAGAAATGAAAAGAAATAACAACTGATATCACAGAGGTACAAAAGATTATTTCTGACTACTACCAAAAACTCTAGGCCCAGAAATTTGACAAGATGGAGGAAAGAGACCAATACCTGGAAGCTCACTATCACCCTAGACTTAACTAGGATGAAATAGATCTCTCAAACAAAACGAAAATGAAATACGTGGGAATATACCTAACAAAAGAGGTGAAGGATCTTTACAAAGAGAATTATGAAACCCCAAGAAAAGAAATAGCAGAACATTGACAAATGAAAGCAAATAGCATCTCTTGGCTTGAAAGAATGAACATTGTTAACATGTCTATTCTACCAAAAGCAATCTATAAATTCAATGCGCTCTCCATTAAAATACCAACATCCTACCCCGAAGAACTGGAAAAAATAGTACTTTATTTTGTATGGAATCAGAAAAAACCTGTATAGCCAGGCTATTCTTAGTAATAAAAACAAAGCCAGAGGCATCAGTCTACCAGACTTCAGGTTATTACTACAAGTCCACCATAATCAAAACAGCATGGTATTAGCATAAAAATAGAGACATAGGTATATGAACACAATAAAATTCCAAGGTATGCAAACAAGTCTCTTAATTGCCATCTGATCTTTGATAAACCAAACAAAAGCATACAGAGGGGAAAAGAATCCCCATTCAACAAATCATGCTGGGAGACCTGGATAGCCACATGTAAAAGACTGAAACTGGACCACCAGATTTCACCATTTACAAAAATTGACTCAAAATGGATAAAAGATTTAAATCTAAGACATGAAATGATAAAAATCTTAGAAAAGTATGGGGAAAACTCTTGATGATATTGGACTGCAGAAAGATTTTATGACAAAAGACTTAAGTGGCAATTACAACAATAAAAATAAAGAAATGAGACTTAATTAAACTGAAAAGCTTCTGCATAGCTAAGGACAAAACAAGTAAAGTAGAAAGACAACCTTCAGAATGGGGAAAGATGTGATATAAACCTGAAAGGGTTGATAACTAGAATCTACAGAGAACTCAAATTAATCAACAAAGAAAGAGCAAACAATCCCATCTGCCACTGGGCAAGAAATACAAACAGAACCTTTTCTGATGAAGTCAGAGGACTGGCCAAAAAACATTTGATAAAATGTTCATTGTTCCCTGATCATCAGAGAAATGCAAACCCTGAGATATAACCTAACCCCAGTGAGAATAGGCCACATCACAAAGTCTCAAAGTTGCCGATACTGGCACAAATGTGAAGAGAAGGGAACAGTTTTATACTGTGGGTGGGACTGCAAACAAATACAACCACTTTGGAAGGAAGTATGCGGAATCCTTAAAGAACTCAAATTAGACCTCCCATTTGATCCTACAATCCTATTACGAGGCATCTATCCAGAAGAAAAAAATCATTTTATCATAAGGACATTTGCACTAGATTGTTTATCGCAGTTCAATTTACAATCGCAAAAATGTGAAACCATTTTGTGAAAACCTAATTGCCCACCAACCCAGGAATGGTTTAACAACAGTGGTACATGTATATCATGGAATACTATTCAACCACTAGCCTGTGGCTCAGGGAGTAGGGCGTCAGCCCCATATACTGAGGGTGGCGGGTTCAAGCCTGGCTCCGGCCAAACTGCAAAAACAAAAAATAGTTGGGCGTTGTGGTGGGCGCCTGTAGTCCCAACTACTCTGGAGGCTGAGGCAAGAGCGGGAGTTGGAGGTTGCTGTGAGCTGTGTCACACCACAGCACTCTACCAAGGGCAATAAAGTGAGACTCCATCTCTAAAAAAAAAAAAAAAAAGAGAGAGAGAGAGAGATTTTGCATCTTTTGTATCAGTCTGTATAGAGTTGAAACATATTCTTCTTAGTCAAGTATCACAAGAATGGAGAAGCAAGAATCCAATGTACTCAATACGAATATGAAGCCAGTAGATAATCTAACCACGTGCCCACATAGGAGAAAACTCAGTTCAAGGTGGAGGGCATGGGAACAAGGGTGTGGGGAGAGGGGAGCAGGGAGGGGCAGAGGGAAGGGGATGGATGTGCTCCCACTTAACGGGCACAATGTTAGAGCATATGGCACTCCTCTTGAGGCAAGGGCACAATTATAAGGGAAACTCTACCTAATACATGCAAACATTGTAACCTAAATATTTGTACCCTCAAATTAACCTGAAACAACAACAACAAAAAATCCAGCTATATTTGCTTTCAGATTTATGTAAGGAAGGTGGCATGGTTTTCAGCTTTACTACAATCAAAGTTAACAAGTTCTTTTAGTGTATCCCAAAAATAACTGGGCTGAACTATATTGTCTTAAGATATACCTTATATTGCCTCAATTGAAGCTTGAGCTATTGAAAATTAGTGGGGCAACTGATGAGGCCTGCATATGTATCAATACATGTAATTATTTTTATTCTTAATTTAACTTTCAGGGTCAATAACAATTTTTTAAATTGGAATCATAAAATACAAATGCAAATATATTTTCAGTTCAATTACATTAAGATAGAGATTTAAAAAGTAAAATCTAAAATTACTCTTGCAAAGTTACTAAGTAGGAAACTAGCCAAATTTCATGGAACATATAGTAACCTAATGTGGAGAAAAGGAAAACTGTACAATTAGCTCCATTCCTTCCAAAATTAAGGATATCAGTCCCTTATTTTGCTTGCAAGAAGCTTGTCTGTATATCCAAAATCATTTTTCCAATTATTCTATTTTTTTGCTTGTTTTTGTGTGCATATATATATATATATTTTTTTTTTTTAATCATTATAGTAGTACCTGTTCCAGGCAAAGACATTTTTGTATGTTAAAAAATAAAATCTCTATAATTCCACTACCCAAAAATAATAACTTAATATTTTTTGAGCCTTTTCATATCTGTGAATGTATAATCCTTCATATTAAATTTTACATTCAAGTATTTTCACTATTCTTTCTTTAGTATTTTCCAATGATATTACCCACATTTCAAAACCATAATTTAATTATTCCCTTTTTGTTGGCCAAATAGAATATACGTACTTTCAAATCACTATAAATGGCACTTTAATGAAACTATGTGTGTCTCTAATTAATTCCATGGAACTAAATCCTAGAAGTGATGCTCATGGAACAAAGAGAGTATTTTTGAGTTTCTTAAGACACACAGTGAATGTCTGCTGTTTTTAACTGTCTGGCATACATTTCCCTTGGGCTGGTAATCGTCCCTTGATTTTCCTTGAATATAGTCTTGGTGAGACAGTCAATCAAGGTGCCCAGTGAGTGATCCACTGACTAAGGCACAGGTATAAGACTAAAGCTAGTTCAGTCACACTCTTTATTCTAGGAACTTGAGTCTGAAGCGAATTGACACACAGAGAGAAAAGGACTGATGCTGATTCATCCAGTCAGTGGTAGGACACAGAACAGACTTCATCAGTTCTTCCCATGATCCCCACTGCCATTCCGTTTTCTTTCAATTTCTTTTAATTATTTAAGCTACAAAATACTTTCCTTTTGTTGTTGACGTATTCCTTAATTTAGTCATGACTGATTTCTCTAGCATGCCACTGAACAATTCTGCCGACATTAATGAACAACCTCACCAAGAATTCAGGGGAATTTGTAGTTTACCTTATCTTTTATTATGTTGATCAACCTTTATAAATAGATCAACATTAATTTATCATATTCCATAGTTTAAGAATGTTTAAAAAATGCTGTTATTAAAAATTTATTTCCCTTACTTTTATTCAAAAAGTTAAAATTTTAAATGCTTATTGGTCTCATATAGTTCCTTTTTATTGGTAAACCATAAACGTATTTTTTGTCCATTTTGGGCAGCACACAATTCTTAGTAGCCAATGATAACTTAATGAACTTTGGATAAAATGGTGAAAATAAATCTCTTTCTTCTTCTTCTTTTTTTTTTTTTTGTATAGTTTTTGGCCGGGGCTGGGTTTGAACCCACCACCTCCAGTATATGGGGCCAGCGCCCTACTCAGCTACAGCTGCCACCCGAAAATGAATCTCTTTCTTGAAGAAGATTTCAGGTCATTGATGAGGGTGTACATGTAAACTGGGAATCACTATTACTGAGAGAAGTCCTCTAACAAGGGAAAACATAGATGCTGAATATACTTCCTCTATTTTCCATTTACTTGTAGTTATACTTTTGGCTTCTTAAACTTAGAATTGTTAACTTTTGCAAGTTCCCATCTTCCTGTTTGTGTTTATGAAATCTTCATTTATTCTAGCTTGTTTTAGAGTTGTCTTAGGTTAACTCTTCACTTTATCCGGTATTTATTTTTCAATGGGAGTGTACACTTTTTTCAAATAATTATTTAATTTTCCCACAACCAAATATAAATTACTTTGTATTTTTCCACATATTTGTGATTATTTCATATTAGGCCATATTTTAACATAATTTTGCTTGTGCCTGAAGTCTTTTATTCTCTTCTGCATGTTCGTATGAATGTTAAACAAGATGCAACTAACATCTTGTATTAATTATTGTCATTTGTAATATCTTCAAATGTTTGACGGTGCAATTGCTCCTGCTCCTCAATGCATTATTTTATTTAAAAAAAACTTTGCTGTTATAACCTACTTGTTATTGCAGATGAACTTTAGGATTTCTGTAAATTTTACAACGGTTTCTTTTGGCATTTAATGGGGATTATCTACATATATGTATGTGTATACTTGTGCGCACACATATAAACATTCTATTCTGTAAATTTCTCTACTTTTTACAGTTACTATATATGTCCTTTAGTAAAAATCTGAATTTTTATATCCTCTGATATCCTCTTACTATGGTATAAACTCGGAGAAAATTTCAGGAGCACTGAAAAAAATCTCTTTATAATATTTAAAATATAAAGATTATATATGTATATAATAGTTTCATATGTACATAT
Organism: Perodicticus potto; assembly: GCA_963574655.1. Taxonomy (NCBI): domain Eukaryota; kingdom Metazoa; phylum Chordata; class Mammalia; order Primates; family Lorisidae; genus Perodicticus; species Perodicticus potto. Next base: position 34,235 of record CAUYRH010025749.1, read on the forward strand.
ATAATACATATATAATACATATATAATCTTTATATATCTTTATAATATATATATATATATATATATATAGAGAGAGAGAGAGAGAGAGAGAGGAACTACTTTAGCTGCCTTCAAGTAATTTCAGGATTGGCCTATTTTATAATTTATTCAGCAAGGTTAGAAACTAAAGATTATCTTTTATTTCTTTGCATGCTTGCATTTATTAGGCCAAAATAATCACTAAAATTATTTTATCAATGTATTCATTATTTCTCAGTTGTCTGCTTTTTTAAAAAATAGTACCTTTCCTGTCTGTAATTAGCTGTGTTCACTCAGATATCATCATCAACATCCATTGCTCATATTTGATTCATCTAACTCATGAAAAATTAGAGACAGAGAAATTACCATAGTGAGTGTAACGATGCATACTCACCAGTCCCCTGACTGGCACAGACAAATACAGAATTCAGGAAGTATAGTTATACTTGTGTACATTTAGCACAATTCATGCTGTCTAATAGCATGTAAATTTAGAACTAATTGTATAAAAACAATCCCTACCTTTGGCAATTTTCTTTGACTAAGTGCTAGGACCCTGGGAAAGTTACCCCAAGTCTTGTTCAGAGCAAGATTGACACAGCCCTGATATCATTACACACACACACACACACACATGCATGTCATGAAAACATTTCATAGCCAAAGACTAAACAAAATGCCAACTACAATAGCTCAGATCCAAGGGTAGTATATTAGTTATAAATCATCTTTTCAGTTACAAAACAGCACTCGGGACAATGATGGGCATCTTAAAACCCATGTGGGAAATGTTTTTTTTTTTCCTCTTCTTCTTCCTTTCCTTTTTTGTTTTTTTTTTCTGTTTCCTTCAACACCATGAGACAGGTACTAGTTCTTTAAATCCTCTCATTATCCATGTAGCTTCCACCATTTGTACTATTTTTGTATTTTTCTAATTAACTTAAAAAAGTAGCTTTTATATTTTCTTACTTATATTAATCTTATTCTAAAACATTTAAGAACAACAGCAACAATAAAAAGCTAGCAAACAATGTTTATACTTTCTGGAGTCCCTGAAGCTCACCTAAAAATCAACTTGAAGTTTAAAATGATTGAACTTTGGAAAAAGGAGATTCTTAATAAAACGAAAATAAGAAATTTGGCTTTAGAGATTCTAGTCTGTAAACGAGATTCTAGGGAGTCTATAGATATATATCCATAGAGTATATACATCTATGTGCTGTAGACATACAGCCTGAATTCAATACATTTTACTTGCAAAGTTATCTCTAGCCTTTTAAATCTTTTTTTTTTTTGAGACAGAGTTTCACTTATTAACCCTCCGTAGAGTGCTGTGGCATCACAGCTCACAGCAACCTCCATCTCCTTGGGCTTAGGTGATTCTCTTGCCTCAGCCTCCCAAGTAGCTGGGACTACAGGCGCCCACCACAAAACCTGGCTATTTTTTTGTTGCAGTTTGGCCAGAGCTGGGTTTGAACCCGCCACCCCTCGGTATATGGGGCCGGCACCTTACCCACTGAGCCACAGGTGCCGCCCATCAGCCTTTTAAATCCTAATGAAATTTCTAAATCTGTCACAATTTATGATTGTTTTTGGTCTCAACATAATGCTAATACAATGTAATATTTTATCAGATATTAAAATAATTACATGGATAAACTGGTAGATGTAGTCTTTCCTCCTTTGTTACTGTTTTACAACATGTATATCTGTTTACTGAGCAACTGGCAGGGAGTTAACTTATATACTTACTGTAATAGTTAAACAGTGTTTGTAGACCTGGCTCTCCTTTCAATTGGATGGTTAATTACTACCAAGTTCCTGGAGTAAAGTACTTCCTTATACATAGAGGAAGTTAGACTAATCACCTGAGTTCTTCCACGTTCTAAATATTTGATTCCTCCTTACCTCTCATTTCAGCTATTGTTGACTTTGCATGCCAGATATGATAACCATTTCATGATTTACTTGCTGTTTTAAACATTGTTTTCCTAAAGTTTTGAAAGGAGAAAAATCAGGGAAAAAAGATGAAGGCTTAATTTAAGTAAATAGTAAATGCATTCTTGAATATGGAGAAAACATTCAGATAGCAATATCAGAGCGTTTTCCTCCATCTCCTAAAACTAGATTGGATAGCAGCAATCTTGAAAACTTTTGTTGAGTAATGAAAATCCATTTAGAACTGACTGTAGGCATTGTGTGCTTTAGCGTTTTTGATCAGTTTTCACAGAGGTGCAAAATGTGACACTTCCAATGTGCAAAAAGAATATTTTTCATCAGAATTATGCTTTTGAATCTTTCCTTACTATTACCAATTCACTCATCCTCCCCTTTGAATGAAGTTCTGTAGATTTGACGAGGGATACCTATAAATACCTTTCAAATGCTGTTAATTTGAAACAAATACCTTAAGAGATAACTGTTTCCCACTTTAGCTCCTCTGAAAAATAATTGATTTGATTTTAAAGGCATTTTAAAGGGCAGATATCCTGCCATTTCACTGCCTAGTCATCTCTGAACCCCTCTCTTTTGCCCTTCCTCACATATCATGAAGTTCTTGTTCTTCTCATACATAGCTTCAGGAAATATGCGCATTGTGTTATCACTGTGATTACTTTTCAGTTCATAAATTAACTTAAGTGTATGTGTGTTGGTGTATACGTGAGGGTATATATGTGACGCAGAAAAATGAGATGGGAAGAGATTGTGCCATGGGATGGAGGGTTAAGAATAAATAGTTTGGTAGAAGACAAATATTCTATAAGTAACGTATTTTTATGATCTATTTCTATTTTGACTTCATATTCCCAGTAGAATATAAGCTTCATGAGGGTAGGGGGTCTTTGCATTATTCTCTGATATACTCTAAGCAGCCAGAACAGTATTTCACACATAGTAGGAATATAGCACAATTTGTTAAACTTCAGTTGAAAAAAAAAACAGTATCATAATTAATTAATAATGGTTTACTAAAGAGGATTAGAATATTCATTTATGAAGCACATTCATCATTCAGAACTGGTGAGTGAATTTGTTTCGAATGCAGGGTGGTTATCCATCTGGGAATATTTCCAGCATACAGGTGTGTGTGTGTGTGTGTGTGTGTGTGTGTGTGTGTGTGTGTGTGTGTCTGTGAGAGAGCTAGAGATAGAAAGAGAGAAAATGAGAATGAATTTCTGATTTACTAACAAGTTGAGGTTTTCAATCCCCCCTAAAATTTTTAGTTTTAGAAAAATGATGATTTCACCATTAATAGAAACAAATTATTATAAAATAAAATGAACCCCGCTATCTGACTGATTCATGAACAAGCATGAATCATGATTATCGGACAAATTAAATAAGTTGTATTTTGTAAGATAATGGTATCTATTTCATTGTTATTTGTATCAAATATGCTCTTTTTAGAAAAGTTATCCAATGAGTATGGAAATTAGTCTCACGTATAGGTCAAAAAGTGAATGTAGTGGCCTAGAGTCTTGACAATTTGACATTTACTTGAGTTACTAAAATCCATCTAAAATATATGGCAGTCTAAGCTCATGGGCTGCCCTGCAGCAAAACAAGTCAAAACTGAAGTGCATTTGCACAACTGGCAGAATTTGAATTGCTTGTAGAAGCTGAGTGGCTCTCACCACCCATTACCGCCCCTAAGCCAGTGCCCTCCCACCCCCACCCCTTGCCTCACTTTGCCTTACAGTTAAACATATTTCCTACTACTTTATCTTGCTATTTATGCCCCTTGACACATTTCCCTGTGCTTGATTACATCTGTCTGAATGGTTTGGAAAATTATTTGAAGAAACTATTTCTCAAAATAAAAATTACAACTCCCACCAAAAAACAAAGAAACAAACAAAAATGCTTAAAATGAGCACAGAGGCTCTTATTCCATGTTAGACTTGTGGCTCACCCCCATACATAATGCAGTGGATTCACAACGTGTTCCTTGATGTGTTGTATCAATGCAAGAAAGCACTTTCTTACCAAGTTGTTAAAGTCTTCCCTAGGATTTCCATTTTTAGTACTGGCTGTTACTGACAACTTAGTTTTAATTGAAGCTTATTTTAAAATTGTTAAATAATAATGTATTTTAATCCATACCAACCTATAGGAGGAAACAAAAAGTCTACCGCCCATAGCACTGCATAAATGAAACAAAACTAAAATTAACTGCTTAATGCGCTTAATAACCTTAACACACTCTTGAAGGTTATAATAACTAAAACATTGCAGTGTCAAAATAATGACCTACAGACAGGTAAATTTTTTATAAAAATAGAACCACCACAATATAAATGTTAATTATACCAGAAAACTAGACTTTTAAGACAGATGTGATAAATATTAAGAAGAAAATGATTAGCAGCAACCCAAATGCAATGTGTAAGTACGATTAAAACCATACTAAAAAATCCATTTGCAGCTTTTCAGTTAAGAGATGAAAAACACAGGCCCATACTCAGACTCAAAACTAACATTACTGCTAGTTTACCAAAAGTTTATTCATCTGCTTTGGAATAACTTAGTTACTAAATTGGGAGGAAATAGAATCATTACGTCAAAAAAAAAAAATACCTGGCATTTTGGACAGCTCCCTCCTGATTTTCTGCAATATTTCTCTTGGGCGCCTTACTTTCATTTTCTCCTTTTTACCAAATTAGAAACGAGCCCAATCATAGTGGTTTCTGTGGTTTGGGTTTGGGTAGTTTTGTTGTCATATGATTGTTTTGTTTTTGGACAAAACATTCTTCCAGAGAAAGAGACTACGGAGCTACGTAACAGGGAAAATGCTGTTTCCAGTTCAAGATCCGCCTCCCTGTTTTGAGCAAATTTTTGTTTTACCAAAGCTGGCATGCCTGCCGTTTCCACCTCCATTCCCTGCTGCAACCCCATCGCCTCAGAAGAAGACCAGAGCCTCTCCCTATCCGAGCCCAAGTGGGGAACAGCTCCTTAGTACCTAGGGTATTTCAAGAACTTTCCCAAGCGGAGACAAGAAACCACACAGAAAATCGCCAAGGATAAGTTCGTGCGTCCTGAAAAGGGATGGAGAAGCCACTGCACTGAGCTACTGTTGATTCGGACTTTCCCGGGCAGCACCTTCAATTTACAGTAACGCCTAAAATCCACCTTTTACAGAAGGGTTTGCAGAGCAGGTGACATTTTAGAGTTATAAAATAACGGAATTTGAAATAATAGCAGCGTACGGGCTGGAGACAGCTAGAGACCTAAACCTGGTTACTGTTGGTGCTAACACGCTCTAGGTCTGGTTGCCCAGACCTCTACAGGACAGAACTTTCTCCGAGGGTGGAGCCACCAGGCATTCAGCAGCTGCCAGGGGCGCACGAGGCCTGGTCCCAACCCCAGAGGGCACGCGAGCCAAAGCATCCCAGGGCGACAGTGGCTCCACCTGGACGCCTAATCGTCAGGCACCCAAGACCTGGTCCGTTGTCCCGACGCGCCCCACATTGGCACGGGGCACAAGCAGCCACTGCCAATCCCTCAGAGGGGAACGCTCTCTTCCTTACCAAATTCGCGCTCCGGAAAAGTGTAGCAAGCTACCCATGCCCGGCTTCTACAACTAAAAGTCAAGTCGCCACTCCCGAGACTAGCCCTCCCCCAACTTCTGTGTCCTCCTTTTCCTCTGCAAAGCCAACCAACAGTTACTTTTCTCTCTCCTCTCCTCCCTTCCCATCCGAAGTCCCTGACGCAGAGTAGGACTTTGGGGAGCCGCGGTGAACGAACCTCTCCCCTGGCGCACCAGATCCACAGCTCCTTCTATTCCTTACCGCAATAAAGTTCAATTTTCCCGGCTCTTTACGAGCCACGGTGGACTTTCCCATGCGCTCCGTGCGTTCTCCCTTCCGCCGAGCCAAGAGCATTCTATTCACTCCACCCCAGGCTGGGTCCTTGAAGGACGCGGGTCCACGCTGAGGGGCCCCACCGCTTTCCCTGCAAAGTGCCCCAAACCACGCGCGCGCGCGCGCACACACAGACAGACACACTCACACACAATGCCAGCCCCGCGCTGTCAAAGTCTGTCTAGGCGGAGGGTAGAAGGCTCGAGCCGGAGTCGCACGGGCGCGGGCAACCGCCTAGCCCAGCGTCAAGACTAGCAGGACGGGTCCCAAACACCCTTGTCGGGGTCCCCTGGCCACGACGCGCCTCGTAACCCCCCAAACCACACCAGCTGTCCCGGGGGCCGCGCGGGGGCTGCCAGGCCAGACCTTACCCGCTGGGAGCGTGGTCTCCGGCCGCTGGGCTGGTCCGCGGGCCACAGGGACGCTGCAGCCAGGGTCCCGAAGCTGCTGCTGCTCCGCTGCCGCTGCCCCGATCCCCGGCGCCAGCATCACTTCTCCGCCGCCTCCGCCTCCTCGTGCTCCGCTCTCTCGGCCGCCCCTCCCCGGCGGCCGGCAGCAAGACCAGCACCGCCGGCGGCGCGGCGGGGTGGGCAGCAGCGGAGGCGGCGGCGGCGCCCGCGCAAGCTCGCCCAGCTGCACCAGTCGAGCAGCGCGGCGGCAGCCGGAGCACCCGAGCCCGGCTGCGCTTCCCCGGCGATGGCTCCGGCCTCCGCGACTGACAGCGCCCGGCAGCCAATCGCTGCCTCGGCCCGCGCGGCGGGGGGAGACCAATCAGAGCGGAAGGCCCAAGGTTTTCCTCCGCCTTTGCTCAGCAGGCTTGTTTCCGGGAGAGACGGCGACGCTGCTGGGGTTTGGGATGCGGGAGGCGGGGGAGGGACGCGAGGTGGAGGACTCTTGGCCCGGGGACCTTAGATGAGGTGAGAGAGCCTGGCCCACCCGGGCCTGGGGCGCGTTCTGACCGCTAGGAGCCCGCAGCTCGGCAGGAAAGGACGCCCGCGGGTGCCTCTGCCCCGGCCGTTCAGCGAATTGGTATCACGGGGTGGGGGGCGTGGGGCGAGTAGGAACCGAACTGCGTGGGGAGCGAATCCCAGGAGGTGGTGGCCGCCTTGCAGGAATCAGGCGAACAGTCACAAGACAGCGCCCCTGTCCTTCTCCCTTGGCACCTGAAGAGAGTGGTACTTCTTAGCCTCTGAACCACCCCTCCTCAGAGCAGTCAACCCGGAGGGTCCCGGAGCCGTGAAGGAGGCACATGGAGAAATGTCGTCAAAGTTGTTGGTGTTGTGGACCTTCCCTATTTTCCCAACAAATAACCCCCCCCCACACACACACCTTCTCCCCTCAGACAAAACAAACCAAAACAAAAACCTCGGGAAGCAAAGGAGAAAGGTAGTTCAGACAATCTAATTGGTTGGCTTTCTTTTTCTTTGGATGATCAACTCTGAATGATACAATGGTTTTTTTTTTTTTTTTTTAAGAGCGTGTGTGTGCAAAGTGATGTTATGTAGCAAGCAAAGAGAAAGAAAACAAAAGTGACAAACTCTTTACCGCACCACTCTCTCCCAAACTGTAATGATCTTCCATTGTGGAACGTTTTAAGTTCTTGCAGTACAAATGTGTCTGAATGATCCAGGGTGATACTAGTAAGTTTGTAAACCATGTTCAAGTAAAAACAAAAAGTAAGTTCTATGTGATGGTTTTAATAGGCCTGGGGGATTCCCTAAGTGATCATCTCTGATGAGGATAGTTGTACGCATCTTACAAAAGGTATAAAATCAAGTGTATAAACCAGCTACATAACTGTCCGACAAATAGCTGGAATCCAGTATGTCTTAGCTATGCTTCTACAGGTGTCCCTACCGAATTATACTTCTAAGTGACTTTTTATTTTTCTAATATTCACCCCCTCTTCATCTACCTTACTTTAATAATACAACAACAAACCAAAAACCCTCCATGTGCCTGTGATTCCCAAAACACCCCACCAAAATTTCATGAGCACGCTAAGGATAATTTGATTGCAGAGTCGCATTGTGTATTGCCATTTTTCAGTAGTAATAGAAAATATGTGCATATCATCAGATTTTTTTTCAATTTTCTTCTGCCTTTTCCCCATCAGTCATTTGACCAATCTAGCTTGACAGTCAGAACATCTCTTAAAGATGATCTATGCTAATAAAGACAATAAAAACTTTTTTTATGCTAAAAACACAGATGTGGACCATGTCACTTTGAATTTTTAATCCAGAGACAGGGTTTTGTTATTTAGTTTTAAAAAGTTTTATGTGGTTCTTTGCTAATATTGCATACTTTACTAAATAAATAAAATCAATGCCCTCATTGACTATATGATGGAATAATGGAAGAAAGGAATAATGATGGAATAATGGAATGAAGTTTCTTAGGAGAAAAAGAATACATTTCATTCAAATTTCATAAGGGGAGGAGTTGAAATTTGCAAAATGTAGAAATCTTAAAATTGGAAAATTAAAATGCAACGTCAATTGAGAAATATTCTTGATAATAGATAACTTTAGAAAGATCTCCAGTCAAAAGCGAATCTTGACTTTAGAATGTTGTGAGCTGTTTAGACACTTACAGAAGTGTGCATACTCATGTATCTACATGGATATATTCCTTCATGCCCTGCTAAATATGCTGTATTTCACTATTTTGTAAGATTGTTATCCAATGGTCATCCCTGAAAGTATGTGTGTCTTAGATGCCATTTTTCTTAGTGATTAAAACAATTAAATGACCTTTATGTAACAAAAAAAGTTAAAGAAATTCATCAGTCTGCATATAGAGATAACACTAATCTCTGTTATCAAAATTGCTATATATAAGCAGCTCTGAGTAAAACAGACCCTCACAATTAATCTGCTCACAGCAAAAACCATGAAATATTTAAAACCAATAAAGGTGAAAAACCAAGAAAAAAATTGAAAAATATCTAAAAATATTACATGTTGCTAGTTTTTCATGCATTTTTATGAATTTCATGGGATGTATTGAGCAGAAATTCCAGTTTTAAATACATTACTATCTACTAAAGTAATTAATTTTAATTAAATACTTTTGGATTTGCCTAGTTAGATATACCTATTTTTCTCCCCATGCAATAAGAGAACTCATTCCACTTGTTAGCTGAGGAAGAAATTTGCTTGGTCACTACTTAAATCAATAATGAACCGCTTACCTTGAAAATATGTAAATTAAATTCATATCAATTGATGTATAAAATCTGTATTAAGAGTAGAAGCAGAATACTTCATTGGGGTCACTTGTGACAAAAGCTACATCTAGCAAGCAGAAAACTAAATAAGAAATGAGAGATTAATCTTTTCAGCTCTGGTAATAATATAGGTCAGTAATCTCAGGTCATTCACTTACACTTTCCCTGTATTCCTTATCTGTAAAGTAGAGATTAAAAACAAAATCAAATCTATAGCTGCTTTTCTCAGAGGTAAGGATTAACTTATAATTAGAACTGCAGACCACAATGGGCTTCTCCAGAAAGCTCTTCTAAAAAGGTGAAGAACTCCTGGAATGTAATGATAATACTACTTTCTCCCAAATGTGAATTCATTTAGTAGCCCTGCTTGTTATTTGTACATAATATGTATTTTAACAGATGAACACATTAAGTTCCAAAGAGGTTCTTTATCAACTCTGAGGTATCAGGTATACTTTGTTGATATTGGTGCTTTTCCTTTGATTCCTTCACTATACCATTCCAATATGATTAAAATATTCAAGCTTACAGGGTGGCACCTTAATTTACATGAAAGAGAATTTTTTTTTATTATTGGATGTCAGTTACACCTGGAATAAAGTTGTTTCCATACATAATACAACTAATTAAATAGCTTCAAACTCAGAAAGCCTCATTTTCATATTTAAAAACTGTAAAACATCTGTAACAATGGATCTTTCTAGTATTCATATCAAAAGATTGCTACATAAATTTTTTGTGTTGAAAGATTAAAGCAAATTCAAAACTAAAGGACAAGAATAACTACAGAATGAAACTGGATTCACTGAGTTCATTTCAACTAGCATTTTTTTTTAAAAACATGCTTTTTAGCAGGACTTGTGTACACAAACACTAATATAAGTTATTCATCAAAAATTTATAGGAAACAGGAGTCCAAGCAGACAGATGTTCAGACAGCTAGTGCTATTACTCTTACCACCAGAGCATACTTTTCTCCTGAGATTTGAGAATTATCAACAAACAGGAAATAATTGAAAATAAGAAAATGTGAAAGATACCTGAAAACAAAGTGTAGTAGGGTAACAAGCCTAGTAGACCATTTATAATCAGGAAAAAGTAAGGATGTTATTTATTTGGAGATAGACAAAATTTAATCTGAAATCTAGGAAGAACACAAAAAGTAATTTAGTATTGTGTAATCCCACGAAAAGACAAGTCTTTTAAAGGATTGGAAGAAGAGCCATATCAACTCTTGAAAGGATGATTGTAGTAGGATAATGAGGGTGACACCCACTTGATCTGCAGAATGGGAAGGAATAATTCAAGTAGGCTATTCCTTCTACATTAGAAAAGAGTTATTTCATGTTCAATATTTGGAAATACAGGTGGAGTAATGATTTATGCAGAAAGCTGTATAAAGAACTTGAATTGACATAAAATCTCAAATTATTGACCGTCTTTGCTGCTGTGATTATTAAAACCAAATCATTTGTAAAAATATGCCATCCTTCAATGAGTGTTTGGTTATAATGTTACAGAAATCAAACCATTATCAAAATTGCAGGAGGGATACTTCTTTGCTTCACTAAATGCCATCTTCAATTTTTATAATGTACAATTAGGTTAGTTTCCTGAGTAAGAGGATCCAACCTTTTTCAGTACCGAGTTTCTTTTCTTCTTTAACACTTGATAACTGAAGAGCAGCTGCAAGTTACACTAGTCCAGAATGAAATGGAAAGGTAGAAGGCCGGCATGTGCACACGTGTGCGTCTGTGTGCCTGTGATTGGGGAGTGAGTTAAGAGCAGTGGGAGGCCAGCAAGAGTAAAAAAGAGACATGGAGAAGAGTTTTCAAGTTATTGGTGCTGCAGTTCTCCAAGGTTTTATTAATCAATACTTGCTTCAGAGGCCACTTAAAGTATAGGACATTAAAAAAATAATAATTTTAAAAAATTAATGACTTCTGTAGTATCATAACAGAATGCTATTTAAGTGCCTAGCACAGTGATAGAAGCTCAATAAATGTTTGAAAAAGGCCAAATGAATGTGCCAATGTTACTTTTTTTGAGGGGTGTGAAAGAGGGAACTGCTGCTAACGGTGAAACCAATTGATATGGGGCAACATGTAACATTCATTTTTTTGCAATTATGACAAGTGTAGCTTTACATAATTTAAATTTTAATATGTACTTTTATTTTCAGTGGTTTCTCAGGATTACTGATGAGATTACACAATCAGGTGTATTGTTTCGATAGAATGAATCTTCTTTACCCTTGAGCATCCCAGCCCCTCACCCAGTCAGGCTTTTAAATAATTCTCCAGGTGTTTTAAAGTGATTATTCTCTAGGAAGTGAGCCTAGAGAATAAACTTACTTGCTTTGGGAGAGAGGTGCTAACAAAAGGTCAAAGCTGAGTTCCTAGAGACGGGGGCTGCTGAAGCTAATAGCATGAATCATCATTAGGTTTTACTGATGCTAAATCATGCAAGTCTGTGAAGTTCACACAGAAAGAGAAATTTAGATCAATAGGACTTTATGCTACCATGCAGTTTGATAATTGCTTTCTAGAAATTACGTTTGTGAAGGTTTTTTTCTTAAATAGTATTATTCTCTACCCTGAAAACCTGTCTTACTTAGTCTTTGTACCTGTAGTGCAAGATTACACTTACAGGGTTTACTTTTAGCAATTTCTCTCTGCTGTTGTTTGTCATATTGTGGAGGTTGGCTTCATACACACTTCCCATTCAGTAACCTTTGGTGTCTACTTAACAGTGGATTGGTATTTCATAACAAGATTGGTTATTTAAGTCCACTTGTCTGAATGTCTCTAACACCAAGCTGCCAAGTATATTTCACTACCTGTTTTGTACTCTGCTAGTATACTGACTGTTGACCTGCTGATGCTAGGGCGAGGTAGGCTATGTTGTTTAGTTTAAGTGAAGTGTGCAAGGGCATCGTTGCTTCTGTTTTATTGCGTGCTGACTATACAGAGACCCAGTGAACACCATGGAACCCTTATATTCTTGAGGAAAAACACAATAGAGTCACATATCTCCCTATTGACATCCTTAAATGAAAATGGTCAACAAAATAGTTTATACTCTTGCTATTTTAAGAATTTTTGAGACTTTAAAATAAACCAGAAAGTTGAGAGGTTAGCACCATGTAATATACAGTTGCATTGCATGTAGCCCCAGATAGGTCCATGTATCTTTGGCTGCCAGCAGGAGGGAGTTTTGGTTGTTATTAGAAAGATGAAGTTGATAAAAAATTTTAAAAAGTAATACAAATCCTAATGTTTTGATATTAGAAAGATGAAGTTGATATAAAATTTTAAAAAGTAATACAAATCCTAATATTCTTATTAATATCCATTTACTTATAAAGTGAAAATACAGCTTCCCATTTCACAATTGACTTAAAATATGGCTTCTATGAATTGCAATATAGTCTACATCTTGATGTTTAAGGGTTATAATACTTTGTGGAATTACTTATTACTCTTTCTTTGTAGATGATTTTTATCTCTCAAGAGAGAGATATGAAACCCATCATTTCCTTTAATTTTTAAAAATCATAATGAGAATAGCTTCTATTTTTGTTCAGTGTTTTTGTTGAGATTTTCTATGTGTATACACTGTATTCCATTTGTTTTCTTAATTATACTCACCAGTTAGACCTATATAGTACTTGACTTGAGTACTTCATTCTTGGAAAAGCAATTTTGATTATTATCAAGCACTTTTCAATTAAAGCGTTAAATATAAATGTTCATAACAAGGACATTGCAAAACATGGCTGCATATGGTAAGTCAGATTCCCAACATCATGCACTTTTAACATCTCCATTAGGCTTTAGGTATTTTGGAAATATATTATATTATATTATAATTAATATTACTTTATATAAAGAAAATAGATGACAAAACATTTTACTTCGTTTGTGTCTGATCATGTTCCCCCAGCACTTCCTGCCTGATGGGCTCTCAGAGAGCTACAACTACCTTGTGATTTTTAAATCTTTAGGGTAAATCTCCCTGAATAAATCTAGTGCTAAGCCACATGTCGTCTCAAGCCCTTCTAATCATACCCCAGGGCCACATTCCCCAGTCAAGTATACTAAAGATTTTATAACAGTACTATCTATCAGATGCTATATGAAATCTCAAGTGGTTGTAGCAACTTGGAAATCCCTTAACAGTCCACTGGATTAGGGGCTTTGATGTAAAAATATTAGTGTATTTTTTAGCCTTAAAAATTGTCCACTTTCGGGAATCGAATAGGAAACCCTGAAATCTAAAAGCAATAGATCTAATTTGAGATGGAAGTTAATTTGCACCAGCTGGTATTGGTACTAGACCACAGACCCTCTCTGTTGGACTTTAGTGTTTGGGGGCAGAATTGCATTGAGCACAATATCACATCAGTGAAAAGAATAAAATAAAACATTCTGGTACAAATATTTTTATTATGATGTGATTTTTGGTCTTCCAATTGGTGGGATCACACCTACGGTGCATCTTAACAGGGTACTAGTGAAACTTATTAAACGTAGAATATCAATGTTTTCATATAGTGATAAAGAAAATGCCATGAGGGCTATGTTTAACAGTACGATCAAAATATTTCAGATTGTATATGAAGCCAGCACATTGTGACCCATGATTGCACCAATGTACACAATTATGATTTAATAAAATTATAAAAAAAAGAATAAAATAAAAAAAACAAAATATGTGCAAGTTCACTTTCGTGCTTGACTTTAACATTGATGGGTTATATCTCTAATTACAGAAGTGGAGTTGTTAGTATAATTTGACACAAACACAAGTGTGATATATAGTTTTTATGGGTTTGCTATATAGTAACTGAATGATAGTACTAAAATAAGAGGAATACCGGTTTTGGTGATCAACTGAAAATGTATTTAACAGAAGCATAATTAGGTCTTTAGTGGTACCTTGAAATTTAAATAAGTTAATATTTATAGAATGCTTAGTTCAGTATTTCGAAGATAAATGTTCAATAAATGTGTGTATTAGCTATGTTATAATTATAATTATTCATAATTAATATTTTAAGCAGGAGTAATAATAAAGTTCAAGTGGTTAACTTGCTTCAACTTCCATATATTGTCTCAAAGTTCAATAGAGCCTTAGGGTTTTAGTCATGTATTTCCCACTATAGCAGATATATTTTTTCATTGCCAGTGAATTTTAGGGCTCATTTTACTTTGTCCTTTTCCCCAGAAATCTTTTCTAAAGTAATCATCATGGTAGGTAGCTTGCAACAGATAAACTGTAACATACGAGTGGCTTAACATAATAGAATTTTTTCTTACTAATTCTTGTTCTATAAATGTTGTGAGGAGCAAAGACAAAGGGATTTGCTCCATAAAGTCATGTGGTCCCTTTTGTCTTCAACAGATAGCTTTCAAATTCATTCTGGAGATCAACATCCAGATGAAAATGGCAAAGAAGGATCATTAAGGTGTGGCATGGGTCAATTACACTGACATTTTATTGACCATAACTCAAAGACATGGCCATATCAACTCCAAGTGAATTTGGGAATGACAGTCTAATTGAGAACTCAGGGGGGAAGAGAAATACATCTAGTGAAGAGCTCCTCAGTTTGTGCTACAGAGTGTCCATATTATAAAATTTCACTCAGGCCCCCTGTAATTAGTATGATTAGTTTTACTGCAACAGCAATTTTCGAAATATCCTGCCTGTGTGTGGTATTATTCTACATCTTTATAACTCATAATTCTAATTTCCTTCTAGCATGCTGCCCATTTAGTAAGTCAGCACCATATATTTTAGGTTTTTATTCTATAGCACATGGCCTTTGTTACCAATTTACGCGTTAGTCAAGGTAATACTAACTGATGTGACAGATAAATATAGATATGTTTAACACAGTGGGTGTTGATTTCTCTCATAATGTTCAGTCTGAAGTGGGGAGTGACTAATACACTCAATCATTATAAGATACAGGCTGATAGAAGCATAGGGAAAGAAAGAGAGAAAGATTATTTAGGTAATTTTTATGAGCCAGCCTTGGAAGTGATATATTATCACAGCCAGAATAACTCAGAGGTAGGCTGAGAAATGTAATCTAACTGTCCAGAAGGAAATGGAAATAGGCTTGTTGAACAGCTTACTAGTTCTGCCTCACCCATTTATTTCTATTCTTACTGTGCTCTCATTACACTTATTGTTATAAAATATGAGGTTACTTTTTATCACACATTAGGTGCTATTTTTGGTGAATGAACTACAACTCATACCCAAATGAGAAGAGTTAATGTCAAACATACAACACATTTGTTTCTGCAGGGTAAGTATTTCTTTATGGGTAGTTGAGAAAGCTCAAGTTTTTGTATTAACAAGTTCTGTGTTTAAAACCTGGCTCCATCACACATTATTCGTGTGACATTGAATTACTGAACTTCCCAGATATTTGTTTTCTCATTTGTTAAATGAGTATAGTAATAGTTTCTGTGGAAAGAAATTGTGACGATTAAAGGAGATAATGGCACAAGGCAAGTTATCTTTTTTCTGGGTGCATATACTAGTTTCCTTGATTAACATTATCAGGAATGAAAGGCAGTTTGTGTACTAATTGTATAACAGAATACTAAATTCAAGATAGATTTTCCTTATTAATAAGCTTATATATCTTGATTATTACCAATCAAGAGTTATCTGAAGAACTCAAAGAAGCCATAGACTTCAACATACTTATAAATTTTATCTTTAAATTCAGTAATTCAGTGGTTCAAATTCACTTCCACACTATGTATTTTATCTCTAAAGTCCAATTCTTCAATTTTTAAGTTTTATTTAATTTTATATCACAAAGAACTAGACTATACTTTAAGTAACATAAGCAAAGACATGTTGACATTTATTTTTAAACACCACCTTGACCTTGCAGTAGTGATAGTAGAACGGAAACTAAATTAAGAAGAGATAATAAGAAAAACTGGGAATATAATGTAAGCACATTTCACATACCACAGTTCTTTATACATAAAATAAAAAAACAATTTTTTTTACTTTTATGCTTAATAAACTTAGAAAACATTACTTTCTAAGATGTTTTTCAGTGGGTCTGAAAGTACTTTTATTTATTTATTCATTTTTATTTTTACATAAACATGTGTTAATTAGGTTTCTACTTTTTGCCTTCACAGAATTTAATAGGCTTAAAATTTACTAACAATAACAATGTTTAAGATAAGGACTAGAAACAAAAATCACGTAAAGAATGAAAGAAGATAAATACATTCAGTAAGAAAACAGAGGACTTGAGCAGCACCCACCCTCCCATCTGCTGGACCAGGCCACCCGCCAGGTAAGAGACTCCAGCCCCAACAACCCCCCCCAGCCCCCAGGCCAGGAACTCCTCAGGGACCCCTGCCCGGCCTTGGCCCGCTGCTAACAGCAGCCAAGAACTCCGCTGGGACTCCCTGGGGCCTGATTGGCACTCCGCCTGGCCTTGGCCCACTGCCAGCAGCAGCCAGGAAGTCTGCCGGGATTCCCGCACGCTGATCTGTGCCCTGCCTGGCCCCATCCCAGCCACAGGCACACAGCCCACAGCGGCCAGGAACTCCACTCTGCTAGGACCCCTGCGGCCCACTCTGCTGGGCCGCTGCCAGCAGCCCGCAAGTCCGCCAGGACTCCCCTGCGGTGCTGATCTTATTTCTCTGCTGCCAGCAGTGTCCAGGAAGTCCTCTGGAACTCCTGCCTGGCCTCAACCTGCTACCTGCTGGGACCCAGCCTGGCTCCCATCCATGCCCCATGGCCGCCAACCTCCCTCTGGAGCCCTCCTCCCAGACAGAGACTGCTGGAGGCACGGGCTCCCTTTGCAAAGGCCACCGGATGCCCCATCCCATGCCCTGCTGCTTAATCTGGGTGTGCCATACTCTGGATCTGCTCCCACAGCCAGAACTCCCTGGGTGGGGCAGCCCAAGAGGAGCTACACAGGGGTCACTCCCTACAAAGATCCAGCAACAATGGAGTGATCTCCAGGGTCTGATCTAGGAGAGAAACCTCCCCAACTCTGAGGACGGTCATAAGCAACAGTGAAAAATAATTATGAGGAGGAATCAACAGAAAAACTCTGGCAATATGAATAATCAGAGTAGATCAACTCTGCCAAGGAATGACAAGGTAGATACAGCACAGGATCCCTTGTATAAGCAAATGATGGAGATGTCAGAAATTGAATTCAGAGTCTCTGTATAGCAAATAAGATCAGTGCAATGGAGGAAAAGATGGAATTAGAATTCTAGGCAGTAATCCAAAAGATGACCCAAAAGATGTCACAAGAATTCAACATATTTGAAGACAGAATGACCAAAGATTTTGACACATTGAGAAAAGAAGTTGCAACCCTCAAAGATCTGAGAAATACAATAGAATCCCTCAGTAACAGAATGAAGCAAGCAGAAGAAAGGATTTCTGACATGGATGACACAGCTTTTGAACGCTCTCAAACCTACAAAGAGGAGAAATGGAAGGCAAAAAGTGATC
>CAUYRH010025750.1:0-13449 GCA_963574655.1 Perodicticus potto
TTACAATGCCATTGCACAATAACAATATTAAAAACGCTAGACCATGTCTCCAAAAAAAAAAAAAAAAAAAAAAAAGAAAGAAAGAAAGAAAAGAAAAAAGAGAAAAAAGAAACAAAGAAAAAAAGAAAAGAAAAACCATCCAGGCATTAGGTGCGATGATGTAGTCCCATCTCCTCAGGAAGCTGAGGCAAGAGAATTGCTTGAGCCCAAGCATGTGAGATTGCTGTGAGCTATGACATCACAGCATTGTACCCAGTGGAAAAAAAAATCCTGTTTGTGTGGTGAATCATATGTATTGAATTGCTTATGTTGAACCATCCCTGCATTCTTGGGATGAAACCCATTTGTTTGTGGTGAATTCTTTTTGAAGTGCTGTTGGATTTGGTTTGCTTGTTTGTTTAGAACTTCCACACTTTATTTTTATTTTTTTACATGAGTTAATTTTTATGTCCAAGCACAAGGATAATGAAATATATTTTCCATGCAAAATATTACATACATTAAACAACATACAGTGGTAACAAACCAATGTAGGTTTCCTGTAAAGCAAACTGTGTGATAGAAATATACATGCAAGAAGTGTATCTATTGGGTAGTGCTGTGTAGATGAGGACCAGTGAGAGTGGAAGAATGAAGCAGGATAGATAGAGCAAGAAGTTGAACTCTGTTGAAGTCCCAGCAAATGTCTCAGTCGATCCCTGAGGAACCTCTGAAGTTGGGAAATCACCTCAAGATGTCTGAATTGAGGCAATGGCCAGTCTTTGGATATCTGCCACCCCACAAACATGAACCTTGAATGAGATGACTCTCTTTAGCCAAGGGCAATTTCCAGAGAAGAACTCAGCAGAGAGCAGCCAATTACCAATAGTTTCAGTAGCTGAGGGAAGGAGTGCATCAGTCTCAAAAGGGTTGGGGAGTTTGTGAGAATCTTGGAAGCACATTATAGCATTGATCAAAAAGAGCAATATGCATTTCATAATTTATAGCAAAATTCTCCCTCAGTCCCAGATACGATTAAACTTGAAATTATGAGAAGGTAAAATTCTAGAAAGAAAACAAAGAAACCACATCAAATGCCAGCTGCCGGAATGATGGAAACCTTTGATGGTAAGAGAGAAAAAACAAACTCCCCCAAAAGGCCTCTAAATAGGGAGGAGAATTATTTACGGGACTACTCATTTTTTTTCCCAAAGTCTCAGAAAATAGACAACTAACATTTATAAATAAAAATAGAAGATATTTCAAAAAACAGATCATGCTAAATCTTATAGACAATAGAAAAAGAAAAAAAGAAATTCTTCAAATTCCTCCATCCTACTACAGCTGGATATACCTGAAATTAAAATTGGAAAAACATATCATTATAAAAGGAAATTGCAAACATATTTCACTTATAAATGTAGATGCAATATCCTAAACAACATATTAACAAGTTGAATTAAAAGTTATTGTTCAAATAATGTAAACTTTGTTCAAAATTAAATCCAACTTATGTGAGAATTAGTCACTATTTTTTTCCTTTCCTCTACTCCCCACCCTCCTTCTCTCTCTCTCTGCTCTGCCCTTCCCCCACACCCACCATGTCATTAATTGTCCTCATATCAAAGTTGAATAATAGGATTCATGCTTCTCCATTCCTGTGATGCTTCGCTAAGAATAATGTGTTCTACCTCCATCCAGGTCAATACAAATGCTGCAAAATCTTCATTTTTTAAAATGGCTGAATAGTATTCCGTGGTATACATATACCAAGCTTGCCAATCCATTCCTGGGTTGAGGGACATTTAGGCTGTTTCTACATTTCAGCAAGTGTAAATTGAGCTGAGATAAACAGTCTATTACAAGTGTATTTATAATAAAAGGTTTTTTTTTCCTTTTGGATAGATGCCCAGTAATGGGATTGCAGGATCAATTGGGAGGTCTGGGTAGATCTACCGATTCAATGCCATCCCTATTAAAATACCAACATCGTACTTTCAAGACTTGGAAAAAATGATTCTGCATTTTTTGTGGAACCAGAAAAGACCCTGTATAGCTGAGGCAGTTCTAAGTAATAAAAACAAAACTGGGGGCATCACCGTACCAGATTTTAGGCTGTACTACAAGGCCATAGTGGTCAAGACAGCATGGTACTGGCACAAAAATAGAGACATAGACATTTAGAATCAAACAGAAAACCAGGAAATGAAACCAACAACTTACAACCACCTAATTTGAATAAACCAAACAAGAATGTACACTGGGGGAAAGATTCCCTATTCAATAAATGGTGCTGGGAGAACTGGATATCTATATGTAAAAGACTGAAACTGGCACAGTGCCTGTGTCTGAAGGAGTAGGGCGCCAGCCCCACATACCAAAGGTGGCAGGTTCAAACCCAGTCCCAGCCAAAAACTGCAAAAAAAAAAGAAAGACTGAAACTGGACCCACACCTTTCTCCACTCACAAAAATTGATTCAAGATGGATAAAGGACTTAAATTTAAGGCATTAAATGATAAAAATCCTCAAAGAAAGAATAGGAAAAACACTGGAAGATATCATCCTGGCAAAAGACTTTACGAAGAAGATTGTTATGGCAATTGCAACAACAACAAAAATAAACAAATGGGACTTAATTAAACTGAAAAGCTTTTGTACAGCTAAGGAGACAACAACTAAAGCAAATAGACAACCTACCCAATGGGAAAGGATATTTGCTTTTTTTTATATGGAGACAGAGTCTCACTTTATCGCCCCTCCGTAGACTGCCGTGGACTGCTGTGACTCAATGAGTCACAGGCGCCGCACGATATTTGCATATTTTGAATCTGACAAAACTTTAATAACCAGGATCTATAGAGCACTCAAATTAATCCACATGAAAAAAGCCAACATGGGTGGTGCCTGTGACTCAGCCAGTAGGGCACCGACCCCATATACTGACAGTGGCGGGTTCAAACCCGGCACCTGCCAAATTGCATCAAAAAAAAAATAGCCGGGCCTTGTGGCCAGTGTCTGTAGTCCCAGCTACTCGGGAGGCTGAGGCAAGAGAATCGCCTAGCCCAGGAGTTGGAGGTTGCTGTGAGCTGTGACTCCACGGCACTCTGCCAAGGGTGATAAAGTGAGACTCTGTCTCTACAAAAAAAAAAGAAGAAGAGAAAAGAAAAAAGCCATTAATCCCATACATCAATGGGGAAGAGAGATTAACAGAATCTTCCCTGAAGAAGACAGACAAATGGCTAGCAAACTTGAAAAAATGCCCATCATCCCTAATTATTAGAGAAATAATAAGGGTGAGGCTCTGTCTCAAAAAAAAAAAAAAAATTCCCCTTCTGTCATTTCTAACATTTCTTTATAGGTGGAATCCTCTGAAGTAGTTACCTCATGGTCCCTTGAAGGAGTTGCTCTGGACTGGTATTTCATGTTGCCAGGATTTTTCTGTGGGTTCTTCCTTATGAGTATTTAATTGTATCTGTTTCCTTGCCCTAATTTTCCTTTCAATTCTTCTTGCTCTTTAAGTTACTGTGCCTCTGGTCTAAGGTTTTAATTAGTTCTTTTGATAAAGGACTAGAAAGATGAGAAGATTGAAGAGCAAGAATATTTTAAAAAGAAAGAAAAAAGAGAAGATTTCAAAAACAAAGAAAAAAGAGAAGGGAGGGGGGTGAATAAAAGGGAATATTGACAAAAAGAAGAGAGGCACCAAAAGAAGGAGACAGGAGTAATATAGGTGTACAGTAGGGTATTTTGACCCAACCTTAAAAACCCCCATCCTCTCAGGGTGCTGGTCTGGGTGGTTCCCTCGAGGTTAGCCACTCTTTGCCAGCCTGTTCAGACACAGCACTCCACCTCCACCAAGTAGAGAGAAAAGACAAAAATACTATAAATCAAACAGAAACAAACAAACAAAAACCCTTATGGGGTAAAATTGGGGGAAAAAATCAAATAATAGGGACAGAAACACTAGCAAAAATGAAGTTCTAATTGTTAAAGAAGGCAACAATGAAAGACTGTATTTAAACTAGACAAATGAAGAAAGAAAAGAGAAAAAAAAGAAAAACAAAAGGGAAATAAGAAAAATCTAGAGGAAAAATGTTGTAATTAAGAAACAACAACACCTGGGCGGCACCTGTGGTTCAGCGAGTAGGGTGCTGGCCCCATAAACTGAAGGTGGTGGGTTCAAACCCAGCCTCAGCCGAACTGCAAAAAGCAAACAAACAAAAAACTAACTGGGCGTTGTGGTGGGCGCCTGTAGTCCCAGCTACTCAGGAGGCTGAGGCAAGAGAATCCCCTAAGCCCAGGAGTTGGAGGTTTCTGTGAGCTGTGTGATGCCATGGCACTCTACCAAGGGTGATAAAGTGAGACTCTGTCTCTATGAAAAAAAAGAAAGAAAGAACAACACCACCAACAACAACAAAGACCAAAAAACCCCCAAACCAAAAACCAAAACAGTATATATATCTTGCTGAATATTTTCCAGGTAACAGGTGATCTTCTGAGGTATGAGATGTTAATCACAATGCTGATACAGCTGTATGAGATGGAGACTGGAGGCTTCTGCTGATTTCTCAGACCTCACAGACTTGAGAGCCCAAATGTCTCCTTATTCCACTTAAAAGACACTCCAAACTATGAACCTTGGCCAAGCAGAAGTTTTCCAAGGAAAGCACTTATTGCTGGGATCTCTTCTGATGTGGTGGTCTCACTCTATGCCCCTGAGGGCCAAGGCTGTAATCTGGCAAACACTGAGATCTCCGCTCTTCTCCAGCATCTCCGTATCCACATTTGGGCTGCTCAGTCACTAGATTACTTGCCCAAGGTGTTTCGCTGATCCCTGTGCTGTGACCCTGAGGGCACAGGGCCCACAGGGTCAGCTCCCCTACAGTGACTGTGTGGGCGGACCACAGCTGAATGATATTAGCTCCTTTTCCGGCTCAGTGGCTTAGTCTGGGGCCCCAGACAGCGCCCAACGTCGGCCACACTCTTGCCCAAGATCTCCCAAGGCAGTTTAATCAAGTGCACAAGTTCAAAAAAACCAAAAAGCCCAAAGGTAAGGCCTTTCCTGCTTGCAGTCTTGCTGTTGTTATAGTTAACAGATGGGGGCAGCCTCCAACCTAACAAACGCACCTACCACTTGCCAGTTCTCCACTGCTTTTGTCCTCCTCATTGGTCCCAGAAGTCTCTCGCTGACTCCCTGTGTCCTCAAAGGGATATTTCTGGGCAGATCCCTCCAGCCAGAGATGCCTGGAGTCTTCTCTCCCCAATCTCACTGCACCTGGTTGCACAGAAGCTGTTACTTGGCTGCCATCTTGCTCCTCCCTTGGTTTGCTGGTATTTTGTTGAAGATTTTTGCATCTATATTTATGAGAGATATTGGTCTATAGTTTTCTCTGTGTGTCTTTTCTTGCTTTTAGTACCAGGGTGATGCTGGCTTCATAGGTGAGTTGGGGAGGATTCCCTCTTTCTCAGTGTTATCAGACAATTTCAGTAGAATGGGTACCAATTCTTTGTAGTTATGGTAGAAATTGGCTCTGAATCTCTTTGGTCTTGGGCTTTTGGGGTTGGATATTTTATTCATGATTCAATCTTGCTATTCATTATTGGTCTATTCAGTATTTCTATTTCTTCCTGATTCAAGCTTGGGAGGTTGTGTGTTTCCAAAAATTTATCCATTTCCTATAGATTTTCTAGATTGTGTGCATAGAGGTGTTCATAGTGTCTCAGATGATCTTTTATGTAACTGTGGGATCAGTTGTAATGCCTTTTTCATTTCTGATCAAGCTTATTTGAGTCCTTTCTTTTCTTTTCTTGGTTCATCTAGCTAGTGGACTATCAATTTTATCTTTCAGAAGAAACAACTTTTTGTTTCATTGATCCTTTGTATTGTTTTTTAGTTTCAATTTAGTTTAGCTCTGCTCTAATCGTTGTTATTTGTCTTCTTCTGCTAGTTTTGGGTTATTTTCTTGTTTTTCTAGTTCTTTGAGGTGTGACATTATGTCGTGATCTTTCTTTTTGATGTAGGCATTTAGTGCTATGAATTTCCCTCTTAGCACTGTTTTGCTGTATACAAGAGATCATAGGGTGGTGCCTGTGGCTCAGCGAGTAAGGCCCGGGCCAAACTACATCAAAAAATAGCCGGGTGGCTCGGCGCCTGTGGCTCAACAGGCTAAGGCACCAGCCATGTACACCTGAGCTGGTGGGTTCAAATCCAGCCTGGGCCCACCAAACAACAATGATGGCTGCAACCAAAAAAAAATGGCCGGGTGTTGTGGTGGGCACCTGTAGTCCCAGCTACTTGGGAGGCAGAGGCAGAAGACTCACTTGAGCCCAGGAGTTGGAGGTTGCTGTGAGCTGTGATGCCACAGCACTCTATCCAGGGTGACAGCTTGAGTCTCGGTCTCAAAAAAAAAAAATAGCCAGATGTTGTGGTGGGCACCTGTAGTCCCAGCTACTTGGGAGGCTGAGGCAAGAGAATCGCCTAAGCCCAGGAGCCGGAGGTTGCTGTGAGCTGTGACTTCACAGCACTCTACTGTGGGTGACAAAGTGAGACTCTGTCTCTATTAAAAAAAAAAAAAAAAGAAAAAAACAAGAGATCATAGTAGCTAGTGTCTCTAATGTTCTTTTGTGTTTGGGGGGCAATCAATCCTGCATGGGTCTGCCACCTGATGTTCTGCTTTCTGGAAGTTATCAGTTTGTCAATGGCAGCAGTGCCTGAATTTATCAGAGGAAGGGCTCTGTTACAGATCAGTAACTGGTAGACTGTCACAGGTTTGAAGGGAGGAAAAATAAACACTCCCCATACCCTTTCTGCTGGGCTCCAAATCTGCCTAGGAGGGGGTTAGTCTCTGTCAAATTCTACCTCTTTCTTTCCTTTTTTTTTTTTTTTTCCCAGACAGAGTGTCATTATGTCGCCTTCGGTAGAGTGGTGTGGCGTCATAGCTCACAGCAACCTCAAACTCATGTGCTTAAGCAATTCTCTTGCCTCAGCCTCCCAAGGAGCTGGGACTACAGGTGCCCACCACAACACCTGGCTATTTTTTTTGTTGTAGTCATCATTGATGTTTGGCAGGCCCCAGCTGGGTTCAAACTCATTAGCTCCAGTGTATGTGGCTGGTGCCCTAGCCGCAGAGCTACAGGCACCGAGCCTTCTTCCTCTTTCTTATTCTGCCCTGAAATTTCCTCTGGTGGGATCTCTGGTAAGGGTAAGTTCTGGCCACCTTTTCCTTCTGGCTGACGGACATTGAATTTCACTTGAATTGTGCTTTTCACCTGAACCCTTTTCTTTTGGGGACAATCTTGCAAGCAATGTCTGCCCTCTTGCTCCTTCCCTCTACTCAACTTTTTTTGAATTTCAAATTATTAACCCTTTCCAATCTTATGTCAGAACTTACCCAACATAATGATTTTCCTGTTCCGTACCAATGATGGAAGATGTCCATTGCTCAGTGGAGTGTGTGTGTACCCAAGGGAGCAAGGTGAAGAATGTGAGTATATTGACAATAAATGCAAAGAACTTTATGTGCTGAGAATAAATGTAGCTATAGATAAGAGCACAGTAAGTTTCAAAGGAGGAATTCAATTGAAGTGCTACAATCAAGAGCGCCTACAAAGTGGGGCCTACAAATTTTTTGCCTATGTGACTCAGAAAATAGTTATGTGTTTTCTTACGTTCCCTATTATGGCAAGACAACAACAGAAAGCATTATTCATCCTGATTTGCCATTTACTTCTCGAATAGTGATTCATTTGACAGGAGTTTTTGGAGCACACCTGAATGGTTCAGGGTATCACATCTACATTGACAGGTTCTACACAAGCCCTCAACTTACTCAGGAATTGTATAAAATGAAAATACATATAACAGGAAGAGTTATGGCTTCTAGTTTTCCAAGTGATCTAAAAAAGAACAAACGTCGGGAATATAAATTATGTGCCTATCAATGTGATATGAAAATAACATAACTGTCATTCCACGATAAGAAGTTAGCGACAATGCTGAGTATAGTCTTGGGCCCTCAAGCACATGTGATCACTGGTTCTAGGAAAAAACAGCCTGTACTGTTGAAAAAACAGCAGTTATTTTAGAATACACAAAGTTTATGGGAAGAGTGGACAGAGTTGATCATTTTCTAGATCAGCGGTTCTCAACCTGTGGGTTGCGACCCCCTTTGGGGGTCGAACAACCCTTTCACAGGGGTCACCTAAATACATCTGCATATCAGATACTTACATTATGATTCATAACAGTAGCAAAATTACAGTTATGAAGTAGCAACAAAAATAATTTTATGGGCTCGGCGCCTGTGGCTCAGCGGGCTAAGGCACCAGCCACGTACACCTGAGCTGGCAGGTTCGAATCCAGCCCAGGCCCGCCAAACAACAATGACGGCTGCAACCAAAAAATGGCCAGACGTTGTGGCGGGTGCCTGCAGTCCCAGCTACTTGGGAGGCGGAGGCAGGAGACTCACTTGAGCCCAGGAATTGGAGATTGCTGTGAGCTGTGATGCCACAGTACTCTATCCAGGGTGACAGCTTGAGACTCTGTCTCAAAAATAATAATAATAATAATAATTTTATGGTTGGGGGTCACCACAGCATAAGGAACTGTATTAAAGGGTTGAGGCATTAGGAAGGTTGAGAACCACTGCTGTAGATGTTATGGATTTACAAAAGGGTCCTACAAATGGTAGAAAAAAATTCTTCTGGCTGACGGACATTGAAGTTGTGAAGAGCTATATCCTTTACTCATTAGATAAGAAGAGTGGAGAGAAAGTACAGACACATCTTTCTTACAGGAGAAATCTCATCCATCGGCTTATGAGCAATGTGAAGAATAGAAATTCAAGTAAGAGGGAAAGACCCTGATCTGATACTGAGGAAAAGCTAAATGGGAAGATGAATTTTATAATGCAAAATGAAAAAAAAGAATCAACAAAGGATTGCATAGTTTGCAACAGAAGAAATGAGAAAGGTGGAAGGAAAGAAACCATTTTCTACTGTAAGACATGCAAGAGGATGCCTGAACTTCATCCTGGAGATTGCTTCTAGAAGTATCACACTCAAAAATATTATGAACAAAATAAACAAAACACTTTAATTATTTTATGTATCCTAAAATAGATAATAAAATCATCAGACGAGTTCATATTTATGTTTTTCTCTTTCAAAACTGTAGGACAGGCTCGGCACCTATGGCTCAACAGGCTAAGGCGCCAGCCACATACACCTGAACTGGTGGGTTCGAATCCAGCCCGGCCCACAAAACAACAATGATGGTGGCAACCAGAAAATGGCCGGGCGTTGTGGTGGGCGCCAGTGGTCCCAGCTACGTGGGAGGCTGAGGCAGGAGAATTGCTTGAGCCCAGGAGTAGGAGGTTGCTGTGAGCTGTGATGCCACAGCACTCTACCCAGGGGGACAGCTTGAGGCTCTGTCTCAAAAAACAAAACAAAACAAAAAACAAAACAACACTGTAGGATAATTACAAGTAATTCACCAACCTCTTTCCTGCCCAAAATAAATAAGAGCTGAGGAGTATATAAGTAGCAGAAAAATTGGATTGGAAAGGGTTAAGGGGGTACAAATGTTTTTGTTTGCATGGATCACTTTTGTAATGCTTGAGTCATAGCTATAGCTGTGTCCATCACCCAGATAGTGTTCATTGTACCCTTTGGGTGGGTTTTTGCCCCTTCCCCCTCCCTGATATCCACTGAGTTATACATCCCTCTGTGTACATGTGCTCTCATTAGTTACTTCCAATTTAATAATGAGTACATGTGGTGTTTGATTTTCCAATGTTGAGATATTTCACTTTAAAGAATAGTCTCTAGTTCAATCCAAATTTTGGAAAAGTCATTAATTTATCTTTTGTGTGGCTGAGTAATACTCCATGGCATACATATACCACATTTTGTTAATCTACTCATGAATTGATGGGTACTTCCTCTACCAGACTCTTATGTTTACTCAATTATTCTTCACTCACTGTTTATATAGAATATATTCTCTATATGTTTAGCAACAGATTAAATGTAAAGGAGTGGTAATGGAGGACCCCAGGGTAGGAAAGCAGTATAAGAGAAAGGGCAAGGAATAACCATAGAGAAATAGAATATTTCATTACCTTTAACTCTAGCTGGGGGTAGGCTGGGTGCAGTGGCTCATACCTGTAATCCTAACACTCTGGGAGGCCAAGGTGGGTGGATTGCCTGAGCTAATGGGTTTGAGACCAGCTTGAGCAAAACCGAGACCCCGTCTCTAAAACTAGCCAGGTGTTGTGGTGAGCACTTGTAGTCCCAGCTACTTAGGAGCCTGAGGTAAGAGAATGGCTTAAACCCAAGAGTTTGAGGTTGCTGTGAGCTATGATGCCAGAGCACTCTACTGAGGGTGACAAAGTGAGACTCTGCCTCAAAAAAAAAAAAAATCTAGCTAGGGGAAAGGAGGAATTACATACCCAGGTGAAATTAATTAAGAAGCAATAGGCAAAAAATATATTAAAAAACATAATATAAACAGTATCTGTGATTGGTATGTAACTCCCCACAACTGTTTCATTCCCTTCAACATTTGAGTAAACAGACGCTATGTTTGACCTATTTAAAAACAATGTGAGGCTCTCTGGTCCTCCTGTTCGTCAGACAGCCGCTTCTTCTCCTGCAGCGCCAGCTGCATCCCCGAGGCACCATGGTGAAAGTGAAGGTTGGAATAAATGGCTTTGGTTGTATTGGGCACCTGGTCACCAAGGCTGCTTTTAACTCTGGCAAAGTGGATATTGTCGCCATCAATGACTCCTTCATTGACCTCAATTACATGGTCTATATGTTCCAGTATGATTTCACCCATGGCAAATTCCGTGGTACGATCAAGGCTGAGAATTGGAAGCTTGTCATCAATGGAAATCCCCTAACCATCTTCGAGGAGTGAAATCCGACCAAAATCAAATGGGGTGAGGCAGGCGCTGACTACGTGGTAGAGTCTACTGGCATCTTCACCACCATGGAGAAGGCTGGGGCTCACCCAGCCTACAGGGGGATGCCAAAAGGGTCATTATCTCTGCCCCTCCTGCTGGTGCCCCAATGTTTGTGATGGGTGTGAACCATGAGAAATACGAAAACAGCCTCAGCATTGTCAGCAATGCCTCCTGCACCAACATCTGCTTGGCCCCCTTGGCCGAGGTCATCCATGACAACTTTGGCATGGTGGAGGGACTCATGACCACAGTCCATACCATCACTTCCACCCAGAAAACTGTGTATGGCCCCTCTGGGAAGCTGTGGTATGATGTCTGCAAGGCTCTACAGAACATCATCTCTGCCTCAACTGGTACAAGGTCAGGGGCAAGGTCATCCTCCAGCTGAATGGGAAGCTCACTGGCATGGCCTTCCATGTCCCCACTGCTGACATGTCAGTCGTGGATCTCATCTGCCATCTGGAGAAGGCTGCCAAATACTATGATACCAAGAATGTGGTGAAGCAGGCATCAGAGGGCCCCCTCAAGGGCATCCTGGGCTACAATGAGCACCAGGTCATCTCCTCTGACTTCAACAATGACACCCACTCTTCCACCTTTGATGCCATCAATGATCACTTGGTCAAACTCATTGCCGGCTATGACAATGAATTTGGCTATAGCAACAGGCCCACATGGCCTCCAAGGAGTAAGAGCCCCTGGAACACCAGGCACAGCCAGACTAGGGGAGGAAGAGAGAGGCCCTCAGCTGCTGGGGTGTCCCTGCCTACTCAGTCTCCTACCTCACTGAGAATCTCCCCTTGACACAGTTTCCACACCAGACCCACTGAAGAATGGGAGGGGTCTAGGGAGCCCCATCTTGTCATGTAACATCAATAAAGTTCCCTGTATTCAGCCAAAAAAAAAAAAAAAGAAAAAAATATATAAACAATGTGAACCCAGCGGGATGGCTCATGCCTGTAATCCTGGCACTCTGGGAGGCTGAGGCAGGTGGAGTTCAAGACCAGCCTGAGAAAGAGTGAGACCCATCTCTATTAAAAATGGAAAAACTAGGTGGGTGTTGTGGCAGGGGCCTGTAGCCCCAGCTACTTGAGAAGCTGAGGCAAGAGGATCGCTTGAGCCCAAGAGTTTGAGGTTGCTGTGAGCTATGATGCCACAGCACTCTACCCTGGGCAACCAAGTGGGACTCTGTCTCAAGATTAACTAACAAACAAGCAAACAAACAAAAAACCAAATAAACCAAAAAAAAAAAATGTGAAAGAAAATAAGATAATAAAGATAAAAATCTGGAGGCAGCGATAGACACAGATAACTTCATTATGAGGCATACTGTATGGAATATTTCTTTTTTTTATTAAATCATAGCTGTGTACATTAATGCAAGCATGGAGTACAATATGCTGTTTCATATACAATCTGAAATATTTTTATCAAACTAGTTAACATAGCCTACATGGCATTTTCTTAGTTATTATGTTAAGACACTTACATTCTGCATTTAGTAAGTTTCACCTATACCCTTCTAAGATGCACCGTAGGTGTGGTCCCACCAATTACCCTCCTTCCAGCCATCCTCCCCCCTCCTCTACCCTCCTTTGCCCCTTTCCCCATATTCTTGTGCTATAATTGGGTTGTAGCCTTCATATGAAAGCTATAAATGAGTTTCATAGCAGGGCTGAGTACATTGGATACTTTTTCTTCCGTTCTTGAGATACTTTGCTAAGAAGAATATGTTCCTGCTCTATCCATGTAAACATGAAAGAGGTAAAGTCTCCATCTTTCTTTAAGGCTGCATAGTATTCCATGGTGTATATGTACCACAATTTATTAATCCATTTGTGGGTCAATGGGCACTTGGGCTTCTTCCATGTCTTGGAAATTATGAATTGGGCTGCAATAAACATTCTGGTACAGATGTCTTTGTTATAATGTGATTTTTGGTCTTCTGGATATATACCTAGTGGGGAATTGTAGGATCGAAGGCAGGTCTATTTTTAGATCTCTAAGTATTCTTTAAGCATTCTTCCAAAAGGAATGTATTAGTTTGCGTTCCCACCAGTAGTGTAGAAGTGTTCCCTTTTCTCCACATCCATGCCAACATCTCTAGTTTTGGGATTTTGTGATGTGGGCTCATCTTACTGGAGAGTAGTTTTGATTTGCTTATCTCTGATGATTAAAGACTATGAGCATTTTTTCATGTGTCTGTAGGCCGTGCGCCTGTCTTCTTCAGAAAAGTTTCTCTTCAAGTCCCTTGCCCAACCTCAGATGGGATCATTTGTTCTTTTCTTGCTAATAAAAGATTCCCTATTTAACAAATGGTGCTGGGTGAACTGGCTGGTGACCTGCAGAAGACTGAAACTGGATCCACACCTTTCACCATTAACTAAGATAGACTCTCACTGGATTAAAGATTTAAACTTAAGACATGAAACTATCAATATATTACAAGAAAGTGCAGGGAAAACTCTTGAAGCAATCGGCTTGGGTGAATATTTTATGAGGAGG
>CAUYRH010025751.1:0-56116 GCA_963574655.1 Perodicticus potto
AAAAAGTATCCAATGTACTCAGCCCTAATATAGAGATAATTTATAGCTTTCATATGAAGGCTAAAACCCAATTATAGAAGGAAAGTGTTTTTGCCGTGCTAGTTCATATAGTGTTTCTTTGAACTCTAAGGACCACAAGGGGAATAGTAGCATTGAGGGTTGGGCTTTCCTTAAACTCTTAGCTTTTCCTCATACTGTTTGAGATATTCACTGAAGTGATGTGACAGGTAAGGCCACCTGGACCTTGTAACTTTTGCCTCCTTCTTTTTAACATCGAGTCCACAATTTTCAGGCATTAGCAATTTGATTTTATAATTTCTTGGCATGGTTAGGGACTGAGTAATTGGTTCATGAAAGCCTTCCTTCCCTACCCCGATTCTGATAATGCAAGTCAGAATGCAGGTTTATTAATTTACAGCTGGAGAAAAACCTGGCCCGAGACTGTGAGTTCACTCACCAAAATGCATGACAGTTCAGAAGGTTTCTCGGTGAATATAGAATCAGAGCTGGATGTCCTCATGGGACAGTCCTGTCAAGCCTTGGTAGCTTGATGAATTGTCTCTCTCCTCCTGAGGGAGGTTTCTGTCTGAAGCCAGAACATTTCCGGTCTGAGCACCCTCACGCTGGAGCAAAGCAGGAGAGAAACAAACCTGCTTCTCAGCTCTCATCTCTGATGACTGTTGTCACTCGTCTTTGCTGTTGCATCAGCCCTTCTTTTTGTTTAGCATCCTTTTGTAACTGTTTACAGTTGACAAGTTTACAGATTACTTTTAATTAATTATAGTTTAGGTTGGCTACCTTCTAGTGACATTTAGAGAAGCATTATAAACTCATTTGGTAGCACATCTCTAAATCAACTTGTAGGATAAATTTCTTCTGGGGAAGGTTTTGTTATTTTTTTTTTGACAGCTTTTCATTCATTCGCTTATTCATTTATTCAGTATCCCTTAATTCCTACTGGTGCTAGACATCAAGAGAAGCTTTTAGAGCATAAAGAGGAATAACATTCTTCCTGATTTTCCAGACCTCTCACTAGTTTAGCGTGTGACTCATTGGCAAATAATCCCACACATTTTCTATAGTAGGTAGGCTCAAATGGTTTGGGAAGCATGCAGGAAGAATTGGAGAAGTGTTTTGGAGATGACATATTTGTAACCTTCATTTGTTATCAAAGGTTTTTCTGATCAGTACTATTCTATTTTTTTGTTCTCTATTTTGTAAATAAATAACAATAAGGACAATAATAATATTATATCGTGAGCACCTACTATGGGCTTGATATTATCTCTAGCACTAAATGAATATTCCCTAATCTTTACTAATCTTTATAATAACCCCTGGAAGAAGATATTTCTATTTCATGGAGGACAAAAGTGGGACCAGAGTGGTTAGGTACTTACCCAAGGTCCCCCAGCTAGAAAGGAGCAGAGTGGGGTTTACATCCCATTCTGCTTGCCATGACCATGTTCATGTCACCATTTCACAGGCTGGGCTTTAACACTCTGACTGTGACCTCTACAACTGGATGTGCAGGATAAAGTTTCCATGATCTTCTGGGGGATTAATCCTCATCTATTTGGGTTGAATGAATAGATCATTTAAAGCTGAAATCCTCCATTTCAAGACCCTGGAAAGGAGACAGACATATTTGATTGTGTTGTGATAATCAGATGATGGCAATTGAAGTAAACACATTGAAATAATGGAGAATGGTAATTAAAAGAGATATATGAGAAACATGATGGGAGCAGTAAGTTTTGAAAGCACCTATAATGTCTTCAGGACTGTGTGATTGTTGGGTGAGTAGAGTCAGGACTGGGGGGACAGAGTTGCCCCTAACTAAAATGTCTGTCCTGGCCAAGACCATCTGGGTCCCAGTTCTCCCATCTCATTATTGGCTAAGTCTATTTACCTTCTTAATTATCTCATAATCTACTAGTTTGATTTTCTCACTGAGGCTAACACAGTGGGTTTGGGCTTCCTGTGAAGCAACTGAGATCCATGATTCAAGGTACTTTTATTTGCATGTGAAAGACACAGCTTGAAGAACATTGTTTTTCGTGAAGCACTCACCAGAGAATCTCTTCTTTTCTCTGAGCCCCAGTCTCCTTGAGTAAATATCTGTTGCCTCCATTACTCTTCCAAAGGTAACGCCTTCTGCCCTCTTCCCTTTGCCTTTTTTAATGCCCTCTGCAGTTCTCTCAGTGGTTCTCAACCTTCCTAATGCCATAGCCCTTTAATACAGTTCCTGTGGGTCATGACTCACAGGTTGAGAACTGCTGCTCTAGCCCCTGACTGCCTCTTAGCCACCTTCTGCCTCAGTGGGGAGTGGAGCACAAGGGTAAGAGCTGCCTGGAGGCAGCGTCTAGGAAAGACATCATCTTCTAGACTCTGGAGGCAATACTGGAAGAGCATGAGAAAGCAGTGTACCTTCCAGCGTACCTTCCCCTTCTGCCTTCCACTTAGGTTTTGGGGGGCAGGGAAAAGGGGAGGGATCTCATCCACAGGCACACTTACCAGGGCAGCCTAGAGCAGGTGTACCATTCCTTGATGAACACACAACAACCCCCCAGCCCCTCTCTGTATAGGCAGGGGCTGGAGGCACCATCTCTGTACAGGCGGGGGTTGGAGGCACCATCATCTATCTCTGCACTTCAGTGCTATCTTTTCGGCATGGTGGGAAAGACCCAACATAGAACTCTGACTACCCCACCGTGCCCTCTGCTCTCCCACAAAAGAAGAACATGAATGTAGGGACTGAAGGATCCAATTATGTTACTCCCTCATTTTGCTGCATCTTAGTGACAGTTAGGTGAAAACTTGGTGAATTTATGAGTAGAGCCTAGGGTTCAGATTCAGGAAAATGTGAATTCTAGTTCTAACTTTCCCTTTTACTAGCTAGGAGACCTCAGCCATTGAAGTCATTTCTTTCCACCTTTCCTTCCTCTTCTGTCATATGAAAATAGCAACAATTTTTTTTTTTTTGCCTTGTCTTGGTAAAGCTAGAGTTAGAGAATGAGTGGAAAATCCCATTGTAAATTCTAACACATTGATTGCAACATAGCTGTTTAGAGGATTATCAGTTCTCTATCTACTCCTGTTCAGTTGGAATCAGTCCTATAGGAAGGAAGCAAAGGAAGTTTGTTTCTCTTTTTTGGGCATGAACTGATGTCTACAAAGGAAATAGGAAAGATGTGTTTGGAATGAGTTTGTCTAACTTTAGGGTTCCTTGGGAGTTTATTAATTCTAATAATTCCTTACATTTGGGGAGCAATGTAGTAGTTAAGAGCATAGAACTTTGAGGCAGATTTCCTAGGTTCAAATTCTGGCTCTTGTGTGGCCTTTGGCACATCTCATAACTGCTCCATGACTCAGTTTTTCTATCTGTAAAATATGAGATTGTGATAATAGCCTCTCATAGAATTGTTGTAAGGGTTACGTGGATTTATATATATATAAATACATTATA
This sequence comes from Perodicticus potto, assembly GCA_963574655.1. NCBI lineage: Eukaryota > Metazoa > Chordata > Mammalia > Primates > Lorisidae > Perodicticus > Perodicticus potto. The sequence goes on from CAUYRH010025751.1 coordinate 3,470, forward strand.
TGTAATTTTATTACATAAAAGGATACCTGGTACACATTAGCTTTTATTATTATTACTATTGTGTCTCTTGAACATTTTCCAAGAATGTTTATATATTAAATTGCTTTGATCATCATGACAGCAGCCTTGAGCTGTAGCAGACACATTTTATGGATAAGGAAACTAATTGCTGTGGCCACATTCCCAAGCTCACAAGGCTAATGAATGGGAGCACTACAGCAAGTGCCAAGAATTCTTTACGTCCTGAAACTGGGAAAAAGCCTGGAGACTCTAAAGACAGTCAACCTACTTAGCAAATAATCACAACAAAGTCATTTCTCAGCTGAAGAGTAGAGACTGTGGATTGGTAATCAGAATTTTTAAGTAACTTAAGAACTTCATTAAGTTGTCAAATATGTAAAATTAACTTTTATACTGAGTTTTACTTTTAGCATTTAATGGTAATAATTCTGTTTTTTATAAACAATTTTTTTTCTGTTTATAACTTATACCCCACCTATTTCTATAATGCAGAGTCCAATTGAAATACAAGCTCAACAAGACATTTAGAGTTTATAAAAGTTCTCCTAACTCAATGCTAGACAACATTTTTCTTTCTGTGAAAACTAATCTAGGGTAAACATATATAAATATATATGTATTTATATTTGTAATTATACATATATATATATATATATATATATATATATACAATTTTTATTTCATTCAGAAGGAAAATAGGTATATTAAGTCCCTCAGGGGAAAAATGTAAATTTTTATGACTTGGATTACCTATAGTATTGAATATGAAACTGTCAATGAAATAAATGGCACTGAGTTTTAGCCATTAAAATGTTAATTTGGGGCATATCTAAGTTCATTTTGAAATTAGCTAAATCATGGGAACTTGAACTTAGATGGACCACATGTGGCTGAGGGATAGGTTTATTCATTAGATTTAAATATAATGTGAACAGTAGATCCTTCCAGGGCAGCCAGGGCCCAGCTGGCAAATCTCAATGGACAACAGTCTGCCTAAAAGTTTCCTTTCTTTCCTAATACAAAAGTAAAAGTTTTATTTCATTTCTATTTTATGACAAGAGAAATTGTACACATTCACCCAAAGAAATTTTTTTAAAAAAAAATTTTTGAAATCAACCTAAGCAGACATTTAAGGAATGAGAATTTATATAAAGAACTTTAAATACCAGTGGACAGTATCTTCACTGACAGCCCTTATAAAAGCTACTAAAAGCCTTCTTAAACAGACAATTCTTATTTCAGCTTTCTGTAGAGGCAGAAGGCATAACATTAAATTCTTAGTAAAGGCTTTTTCCCATTTTTTTTTCTTCTTTTTTTGAAAAAGCAATTAGGATGAGCAAAGCTAGTACATAGTTACTATGGTTTTTGATAATTTATCTTAAGGTACAATGGACCCTAGTATAGGGTCAAAAACTCTATAACCCTGGTGAGTGGGTGATAGAGTGGTGGCAATGGCAAGCAAATCATGTGACCCATCTGAGCAGGGCAGCAATTTCTCAGCTCCAGACCCAGGAAAGAATATGAACCCATATGATCAGATCTTCTGATCTTTTAAGAAAAGTAACAATCTAGGTTATTCATGAAATCTTCTTATTTTTAAATATTGGCATTTAATTCATACTTTAAAAAGCTTATGTGGTGTGTGCAAAATCAAATATACATGAGTGTTATTTATTACAGCATTGTTTATTTTGGAAAGTCTGGAAACAGCTTAAATGTTCACTGATAAGGGGCAGTTGAAATAAATCATGGCATATCCATTCAATGAAATATTATTCTGGTTTAAAAAAACAAAACAAAAAGAGTGAGAAGATTTTTATATCCTATTATGGAAATCTCAAAGATATTGCTAATTAGAAAATCCAGGTGCAGTGGTGTGTAAAGTACATTTCATTGAGTACAAAATAAAAGAAGGAAAAAAGAATGTGTGTGAGAGAGAGAGAGAGAGAGAGAGAGAGAGAGAGAGAGAATGAAATAGTCTGCTCTGGTCTCCATAACAGAATACCACAGACTGAATGGCATAAACCAAAGAAATTTATTTCCTCACAGTTACGGAGTCTGGAAGTCATTATCCAAGTGCTGGCCTATGTCCCCCGCTTCTCCCTGTGTCTCACATGGCCTTTCCTCTATGTCCCTGCTGAGAGATTGAGCTCTGATGTCTCTTCCTCTTCTCATAAGGACACCAGTCCTATCAGATTGCTGCCCTGCCCTCATGACCTCATTTTGCTTTAGTTACTTCCCTAAAGGCCCTGTCTTCAGATACCCTTACATTGTGGGTTAGGGCTTCCACATATGAATTAGCACAATTCCCTCCATGACATTCTATCTATGTCTGTGTTTACATATCTATTTGTATATGAAATCATTTAGTTGTATAGAATATGTTTAGAATGATTAACCAAAATCAGTAACATTCCTAGCAGGGTGGGAAACTATAATTTAATGAACAAAGCATTACTTCTTGTGCTCTTCCTTTCAGAAGGCCCAGCATCGCTCTTCATGGTTCAAGTTTAAGAACAGGACTTGTCATCCTACCCAAAGAGAAAGCTAGCCCTCTTTACTTGCAGCTGCTGCAGAGATACCTGGTTCTTCTTCAGGCAATATTATTTTTTAGAAAAGAGCTTCAGATCATTTAGCACTTGCGTGACTGGTTGCTTGAGACCCCAAAGTTCTGCCCCACATAGAACAGAACATAAAAGAATACCAAACACTAAAAGCAAAAGAATTGTGACTTCCCGAATTAATCATCCGGATTCCAGTTCTATTTCATTTATCAATGAAGAAATAGGCATATTTGTACAGCATATGAAATGTTTAGCTTGAATCTCTCTCTCTATGTAGGCAGAAAAATCATTGCTTGAAGGTGAGGAGTTCCATTTTCTCTTCCAGCTATTCCTCTACCCCCTCCTCTGTCCCCTGCCATACTGACATATTCAAGCAAACCTTAGGGATATTTACTGCTGGCTTCAGCAGCTGCTCTCCATGATTGACAGGTTGGGGAATTCAACTTGTTAAGCAGAGGTGGTGGTAGAAACAGCTAATATGTGTATTAATGTAATTCCTGTAAAACATTCTGATGCTTCTGGAAGTGCAATTGTCCAGATTTTATGGACGTCACCACAAGGACTACGCTGGTTCTAGGACTGGGTCCCATCCAGTGTGATTGTTCAGTTTAGGTGCCATTTACATTGCCTCTCACATAGACTGTGCTGAGCAGCAGGTGCCCCCATAGGGACGCTTCCACCTTCACTGGAGCTGCCACCCCCATCCTGCATTGGGTCCCCAGGGTGAGGCAGGCCCGGTAAAAGCGTGCCAGGGCCTCTGCACTCACACCAAGGAGACACTGGCGCCTCTTCTCCCACCACTTCCACTCTTTCAAAACTTGGGACACTCTTCAATCCCTTGAAGAAGAGAGATGGTTGTGCCCCTTGTCCCCCACCATCTGCCATCACATAGATAAACTTCCCCCACCTCCACTTTCTACAATAGTTCAGCTGTCTTTGGCTATCCTTGTCCCCAGCTGGGTTCTACCCAACTCCCTCTATGCCCATAGGTTCTAGTGGGGTTTGGGGGTGAGTTTAGTTCAAACAAGTTCCACTTTAGGAACTGGGAAAAACACTAGGGAAACCAGAACAGTATTTATATTTTAGGTTATATATGTTCATTTATTAATTTTGATCATTGTACCATGGTTATGTAAGATGCTAACCTCAGGGGAATCTGGGTGAAGGGTATACAAGAACTCTGCTCACTTGCTAATCTTAAGTGAAAAGTTATCACAAAATAAGAGGTTTTAAAAAATGATATCTGATGAGTGAAACTACCAGCATGTTCTAAAAATTGCTCCCATTCTAGGCCTCACTTTGCCAGCTGCTTTTACATCCACATTTAGGTAGTTATTTTTTTTTTTTCTTTTTAAAGAGATGAGGTCTCCCTATATTGTCCAGGCTGCAGTGCAGTGGCTATTCACGGGTGCCATCATTGTGCCCTGCAGTTTTGACCTCCTGGCTCAAGTGATCCTCATGCCTCAGCCTCCTGAGTAGCTGGGGCTACAGGTGTGTGGCCACGCCTGGCTTCGTGGTCTTTGAGCAATACCTGTGCATGTTGGTAGGGGGTACAAATTCTGATTTATGCTAATTTATGCTGATCTATACTGAGGTAGCCAGAGGGAGAATAGGAATGAATCAAGGTAAGACGGCTTGTGAAATCCCAAGTGGAACTGGTTGCAGGGCAATAAGAACAATTATATATTGAGTTATAACTTCAGTGTATTTGAATTGAGAATATGAATATGAATATAATCTAAGGAATCTAGTAATTTTCATACTGCTTTCCCTATTGTTACCTTAAAGTAGGTTATTAATTCTAATAAGACAGTTCTTCCAGTTATCTTTAGAAGTGTGTCTACTGACAACAGAGGGAAAAAGCGACTTTTCCAGATTTCTCTTCAAGGGCATGGAGCAAAGGAATCTATAAGGGGGCAACTGTTACTTCATTGAATACCACCCATGCTGCGTGCCTGAGCTAGTACGTCCTGGGGCTGTCCCTTAACTGTGTTCACAAAGTTCTGAGCATCTGGCACATGCCTATCTTTTCAGCCCTCTATTCTGCTCCCTGTTACTAAGATACTGCCATACTAGATTTATTCTCTTCTTAAAACAGTGAGTTTTCTCCTTTTTTTGCTTGGTGGTCTTTTTTTTTTTTTTTTTGAATTCTTTTCTCAGGTCTTCTCATGGGACCTTCTTATTCTGTTTAAGTTTCACATCTATAGGAGGTGTTTTCTGACCAATGTTTTAAAGTAATCACCTCACTACTGTATTACATTATCTTCTTTTTTTCCTTCCTGTCCTTATCATAATCTATAATTATCTTTATCCATTCTTGTACTTGTTTATCATCTGGCTAGAATATAAATTTCATGAGAGCAAAAACTTTGCTTGTTCATCTCCATACTTCAAACATCTGGGATAGAGCCTAGATGAGAAATATTTGTGACTGGAAGCAAATGTTTCTGGAAATGTCTTTCTACTGCCTCTGCAACTGGAGCTGGGGAGGTGCCTTCCATGGAGGCCAAGGAGTTTGACTGCATGCCAATCCACGAGGGAAATGTCCCCATCCTTTGGCTAATGGCAGGAAGAAGGGCATTGTGCAGACCATACTGAATCCCTGGGGCCATTTTCCTCTCTATAAAAGGGAAGGCTGGAGAACATATATTCTCTCAGTCTGAAGGGCCATGGGTTATTTTCTCTTTCCCATTCTCTCTTCCACAAATTTATCTTTTGCATTAGAACACAGGATGGTGCCTGGACAACAGTTCAGACCTTGAGCAAGGCGAACCCCAGTCCTCCTGTACTTATAGACCAGCAGGGCTGACACATGAGACAAGAGGTAATCAGGATTCATGTGAGAGGTGCTCTGAGAGGAGCCTCACTCAGAAGGGGATTCTCCTCCTCATTGGGATTCAACTAGATAAAGAAGAGGGTGAGGAACCTTGCAAGGCTCACAATCTGGACGTTCAAAGGCCCGCAATACTCCAAGAATGTGTTAGGTTCTGCCAGGCAGCTGTCACGTTGGGTTCAGTGGCAAATAATTAATACTACTGACATGTATGCCCATCTCCACATATTTATTTTACTTGCCTGGTACTTGGAGGAATTTGCAGGATATCAATAGAGCGACTAGGCCTGGAATTAAGGGGCTAAGGTTCATACTGTCACTTTGGTATATAGTAGCCTCTGGGCTGTAAGGGTTTTTTGGATTGTTTTAAGACTTCTGTTAGTATGGGCTCAGCACCCAACCTGAAAACCTGGGTTATCAGGCAACTTTTATGTCTGCCAAAGTTTAAATCAGTTGTCTGTTTACTGTTTATCCCAGCAAGGCCGGCACATTGTGGATATTCAGTAAAGACCTATTGTTTGTTACCATTCATTGTTGTGAGACAATTAAAGAGACTAAAATTCTCAATGAACTTCAGTTTTCTTATGTATGAGATAAGGGCAATAATAGATACCTTAAAACATGTTAATAATGAGAATAAAATGACACTGGAGGGGTCATGTATTGTGATGCCAGGCTCTTGTAGCCTTCCTTGAATAAAGGTCAGTTGAGTCTGAGTCTCTCTGAGTAGATGCTTTGATGTATTTTCTGAGTAGTGTGGGTTCTGACCTTTCCGTCTGTGCTTCTCCGGCTGCACAGGAGGGGAGCCCAGACCTACCTTCCCAGTGTCCTTCTCAGTGAGGTTTTATGATTCAGTTCCATTAATTAGACACCCTTGTTAGAGATGTAAATTGGAACTGAACTTCAGTAGGCAGAGAGCCAGGAGGTAAGGCATCCTTTCTGCTGGTGGCCCATAGAAGGGGACACAGTGATCTTGGTGCTGGCAGAGGTGGCGCACTGTCCTGGCAGCTTTGCTGTGAGTCAGGAGCCATAGCACCTTTGCTAACCAGCTGCTTTCACAGTGTGGCTTTGGGATTATTCCCAGAGGGTGAGCCTATATTTTCTTCAGCATCATCTCCATATAAAATAATTCTTTGAGCCATTTAAAACATTTTTTTTTTAGGGTTGTCATAAGAAACCTTCACAATTGTATGGATTAAAACAGCAACAATTTCTTCTCTCATAGTTCTGAAGACAAGAGGTTCAAAGTCAAGATGGCAGCAGGGCCACACTCACTATGAAAGCTCTAACAGGAATCTCCCTTGCCTCTGGCTAGCTTTGCATGGTTCGTAGCCATCCTTGGCATTCCTTGGCTTGTAGCTGCATCTCTCTAAGCTTTGCCTCTGTTGTCACGTGGATTCTTTCCTAAGTGTGCCTCTGCGGCTTCAGAGGGTCTTCTCACAAAGATACGGGTCCTTGGAGTTAGGGCCCACTGTATTATAGTGTGACCTCTTTTTAACTTAACAAAGACCTTATTTCCAAATAAAGTCACATTCTGAGGTTCTAAGAAGACCTGAATTTGGGAGGGACGTTATCCAGTACAGTAGACAGCATAATAATTTCTTGTTACTCAAGTTAGCTGGAGTGACTTCTGTTTTCTGAAACTCAATCCTGCTGATTCAAGTGACTTCTGAGGCTCCCCGACACCTTTGACATTGCAGAATTCTCCTCTTAATGTGAAGTGTTTGACCTGTGCTGTGATTGGCAACTTCAGGCATGGGCACCAGTAACCATGGGGAGAACATCACTGGAGGAGGACTTGACTTATTGGCAGTCACTGTAATTATTTGCTTTTGCATGGGGAAGGCAGTGGCCCCTCTTTTCTGTTATGGAAGCCCAGGGAGCCCTTTAGGCTTACTTGTCTCTTTCTTTGTCCTTTCTTCTCAGCCCTCCACACACAATGGAGACAATCTGCTCTGGTAGACTCAGTCTTTTAATACCCAAATAGCACTTCACTGTTAATTCTAATCTCAGCAATAGAAACTGTGCTTAAAAAATTAATTCAAAATTAGGTCTATAGGCAGAATTTTATTATAAAACAAATGAAGTGATTATTATTAGGCGGTCACCAGGAAAGCATTGAGGAAGCTGGAAATTCATCTGTAATCCATGGCAATTGCCAGCCTTCATTACCAGTGTTTATGTTTAGAGTGTGCCAGGCAATATATACATATAGCTCCTATTTTTACACACACTCTGATTTTATAGATATTCTCAAATGCATATACATATATATACATACTTATACATACTGTATTGCTTTTCTATTCCTGCCATTGCAAATTCCCACAAAATTAAAACATACTTATTTATTATTCCCTGGTTCCATAGGTCAGGAGTCTGAGTATACAGTGGCTTTACTAGAGCCTCTGCTCAGAAACCCACAAGGCAGAAATCAAAATGTTGCTTGGGCTCTAGGAAAGATTTTTACTTCCAAGCTCATTCGAGTAGCTGGCAGAATTCAGTTCTCTGTGGCCAAGGGACTGTGGTCACCATTTCTTTGACACGTGGCTCCCTTCATCTTTAAGCCAGCAATGGTACATCAAATCCTTCCTGTGCCTTGGAACCTTTGACTTCCCCTCCAGCCACAAAGTAGAGAAAGATTTCTGTTTTTACTGGTTGATGTGATTGGATTAGGTCCACTCTAATAATTAAAAGTAATATCCGTATTTTAAAATCAAATTTATTTGTAACCTTAACTACATCTGCAAAGTCCCTTTTTGCCATAAACATAAAACACACTCACGGAAGTGACACCAGGGGAGTAATAGGCAGGTGAAGGTCATAGGGACCAAAATTCTGCCTACAACATGTATTGTGTAAAATAACTGAATCTAAGAAAAACTGAAGCTAAATAGTTTTCCCAGGGTTATACAGCTGACAAAAAGCAGAACTGTGATTTCTTTTATTCTTTCCACAGATATTTACCGAGTGCACACTGTGTGCCCGCAACTGTTCCAAATGCAAAGGACATAGCAGTGAACTAAGACAGAATCCCCACCCTGGCGGAGTCGGCATTCTAGCGCAATGTATTTGATTCCTGCCCGTTAGGCTCTCCTGCCTGCCTGCTTAGTATCTCTTCTCATATGGTTTTCCTTATTTCCCCGAGCTCGGGACTACCCCTCTTCCTAAACCAGTGGTGCCCAGAATTGGGATAGACTACAGATCAGACCTACTTTTCTGTGTGAGGGACCAACCCTGGGCATTGTTTTAGTCTGGAAGTTATGTCTGTGCCCAGCCCCCAGGGGGATCCAATCCAAAGTACCGGTTCCCACAGAATTCTTCCTAGCTAGCGTCCTGGATTTCCTACAAGGGTGTTATCCTCCCTTGCTCCTGTTGTCCCCTCTTTTAGAGGATGGATCCTTCCTTTGGACCTTGCCCTCCCTTCCAAGTGCCATCTAAGGTGCTGTTGTGAGTGGCCATTCTCTCACAGCCGTGCACACAGCTCTGTCTGCTCTATGTCACCCTAGCAGGGATGTTCCTGGCCCCTCTTTACTGGGTGGACCAGACCACAGTTATCTCCTCTTCTTGCCTGATTCCTGACAGCCACTAGTTCTGCCTCTAAGCGCTGATGCTGGCAAGGTGGCGGAGGTCCAGACAGAGCTGATTGACCAGCAACTGTTTCCCCCAGCCCAGGACTCAGGGACTATCCGGTGCTGCCCAAGCCCATTCTCCTTATGACAGGTGCTTTAAGGGGACCGGCTTGTACCGAGGCGTGAGTCGGGAAACGTGTGAAGGATGCTAAATAAGCAAGTTTGTTTAGCTCACACAAACATAGTAAAAAATGAAGATAGAAGAAGAATTAAAATGTGGGAGTTGCAATGGAATCAAGTTCTATTTTTCCATTACTTAGAAGTGGCTAGCTTTGATAGGTTACTTAATGATTTATTTAATTTTCACAAGGAAAACTTCAGTAGCAGAAAGGTTTTGATCTGAGTCTATAGCCTGATTTTACATACCTGTTCTGCTACACAGTCTTCCAAGGCCCCGGTGAGAGCTGTGTCCTCCCTGCAACCTGCCTGGACTCGAGGAAAGGAAACACTCCCTCCCTCTTCCTTGCTGCTGCCCTTCTGTGGAAGGCACTGAGGTTCCCGGTCACCATCTCTGTATCCTACAGAGCACCCAGCACAGAATCTCGCACAAGGCTGGGGCTCAGTAAGTGCTTTTGAATGTACAAATGATCTGATAATCTCTTAATTTAAGGTATATTGAAGACACTGAAAAATAAATTGGGGGTGGGGGAAGGGAACACAGGGAGATGTCTACTGAGAAGAGCTCTAGGAGCCCTGAGCTTAGTCTGAGTTCTGCCACTAAGCACTTGGCCTTAGCCTGGCTTAAACTTTGTAAGCATCACTCTCCTCTGCTTTATGACCGAAATGATGATACCTGTCCTACCTGTCTCAGAGACTCTGGGGACTTTGAGGAAGATAGAATACTGTGGGAGCACACAAAAGATTATAAAAATGCTCTAAAATGTGTGGTTGATTATTTTAGTGTGAGTGTGGCCTTCATAGGTGTATGTGCTGTATCCACAGATTATCAATTCCTTGAGATCAGGAATCCTGGGCCTTTCATACTCTTCTTGGTGCCCAGGATCGAGAAGATTGTGGCCAGGACCTGGATTCCCACCTGTCCACCTGAACGAGTACTGCTATGAGGGATTACTGAATCTGAGAGGGGCTAATGGTTGTCACACTTTAGGAACTGTGTGTTGTTATTAAATAGTTAAGAAAACCACAAAACTGGTTTAGTGAAAGAAAGTCAAAGTCAGAATGGGTCCCTAGGGCCGCTAGGAAAAGGGCAACTGTAGAACACTCACTATAGATAAGGTCTTGTCCTAAGTGCTGGTGAGAGGAAAAGATGCATTAAGCCAGCCTGAGCAAGAGTGAGACCCACCTGTACTAAAGATAGAAAGACTAGCTGGGTGCTGTGGTACACACCCCAGCTCCTCGGGAGGCTGAGATTAGAGGATCACTTGAGTCCAAGAGATTAAGGTTGCTGTGAGCTATGGTGATGCCATGGCACTCTACCCAGGGTGAGAGAGTGAGAGTCTGTCTCAGAACAAACAAACAAAGAAAAAACAAAACCAGAATCCCAACTTTGCCTTTTCTTGAGGAGTTGAGCACGTGGCATGCCAAGCAGGTGCTTTCCTTATGATATCACGAGTAGCTCTCACAACAACCTTGCACAATAAGGTTGTTGTCCCTATTCTGCAGAAGAAACCTGGAAGGTGAGAAGCTTGAAATGATGTCCCGACTAAATATCTTGTAAAACTGGGATTCCAACTGGTGTCTCAGTTCAAAGTACTTAATTTTTCCATTATATTATATGGACTACAGAACTGCTTTATAATTTAGAATTTTGCACAAGCTCCATTTTGTTCCTAAAAAGAAGGATAATAGTAAGAAAAAAAAAGAAAAAGAAAGAAAAAGAAAAGAAGGCATTTTGATAAGTGAGTGCATTTAAATAGCTCTCTCAGAAATTATCATGTTATAGGGCACTAGTTCATTGTCAGGCTCTAGTTTTTAATTTTCCAGGAAGATTTCTTTCATTTATAACCAATTTGGCCTAACATACTTTCCTCCCTCTTTAGTGAATATTGCCAAATATTTGCAACAATCCCCCAGATATTTTGTGCTAACCAAGAACTTGGTTGTTCTCATTATTGTAAATGATTAAATTAAAATTTACCCCCCAAAGGGTTAGGACTGTGAACACACACCATTTTTGTTGGTTTCAGGCATAGAAATGAATCTATATGGAAAGAAAGAGGTCAGATTAATATAATTGTGGTGACTCCTACATCTCTGTGGACCTGGGCATGGGGGTTTGGGGCAGCATGAAGCCTGCCAGAAAAAGGCTCCCTGCTTTTGGGCAAGAAAAAAGAAGTAGGGCCTGGGGAAAGAAAGTAATACAAAAAGAGGAAGGAGAAAATGGGTTGTAGGAAAAGAAGGGAAGGTTGTAATTACGACTTTTAAGTGTTTCATACATTGTAGGAGCTGGACAGTGTTCAAGGAAAATATGTTTCCTGAAATGTAAGGTTTACATAACATCCCGTGAATATGTCGTTCAATCTGTAAGTATTCTGTGAGCCCCTTTCAATGTTCAACAATGCTTTCATTCTAATTGTAGACATGAATGACTTATTTTTTTTTCTTGCTGATCATCCTAAATTAATTGATGTTTAATTGATTCATCAACATTTAAGGAGCACACACTATATTTAAGATATTGTTTTGGGTGCTGAGGAGAGAAAAATATGCTTTAAATATTGCAGGCCTATCCTAAGGGAGCTACTGGTTCTGTGAAGGGACTAATAAACAACCAGGCAAGACAGGTACATACATGCATAAAATATAATGGGAGGGTGTTTCAGAGGAAAAATTAGTATTTGCAAAGGTTTGATAAAACTTTCTTGGCTTTATCATTATTGGGACTAAAAAAATCCCAACTTTCTGTGGAGATGATATTGAATGAGCAATTTACTCATGTGAACACTAGCAGTCAGCTACCTTCTAGGTAAGGAAGATGTAGGTCTAGAAAGTGAAGGGCATGTGTGAGAACCTATGATTTAGTTGGCTAGAGTTAAAGGTGAGGGAAGACAGTAGTCAGTGATAAGTAGGGAAAGGCTGGCCACAGCCAGATTACAGAATGTTTTTGAAACCAGGTGTAGTAGTCAGGGTTTGACTGGAGAAGCCCAGCCATTACAAATGGCCAGGTGTGGTGGCTCATACCTGTAATCCTAGCACTCTGGGAGGCCAAGGCCGGTCAGTGCTTAGCTTAAGCTTAGGAGTTCAAGACAAGCCTGAGGAAGAGCTAGACCCTGTATAACTAAAAATACACCACAGGTGTGATAGTGGGTGCCTGTAATCCCAGCTACTTGGGAGGCTGAGGCAAGAGGATTGCTTTAATCCAGGAATTTGAGGTTGCTATTAGCTAGGCTGAGACCACTGCACTTTACCAGGGTAACAGAGGGAGACTCTGTCTCAAAAAACAAAACAAAACAAAATAAAACAAAACAACAACAACAACAACAAAAATACCATTATAAATGTGGAATAGTGACTTATTGCAGAAATTAGATCTTACATATTGTGGGTGGAGCTTCAGTATTTTAGTTTTCAAAATAAAGAACCATCCCAAAAGCTAGTGGCCAAAAAAGGCAATCACTTTACCTTCTCATACTTCTGTGAGTTGGCTGGGGCTCAGCCAGATGGTTCTTCTATAGGTCTTACTTGGACTTTCATGCGGCTGTGTCAGAGTGTGGTTAGGTGGGAATGTCAAAAATGGCTTCATTCACATATCCAATGCTTAACAGGGATGGCTGGGAGGCTGTGACTCTCTCCTCAACCCCTTCCCTCTCTCTCTCTCTTCATGGCTCTTTCCATTTGGCTAGTTTAGATGCTTTTTCAAGGTGGTTAGATCTCAAGAGTAAGTAAGCATTCCAGTAGAATAATTCTCAGTATTAAGCGCACGTCAAGCCTCTGTTTCCATCTCTGCTTCCATTGTGCTTACTAATGGCCCATTGGTGAAACCTAGAGTCAGTGTAGGAGATAGCACAAGGGTTCACTGCTTGCCATGATGTAACTATCTATAACAGTGGTTCTCAACCTGTGGGTTGTGACTTACAGGAACTGGATTAAAGGGCCACAGCATAAGGAAGATTGAGAACCACTGATCTATAAAATCATGCCAAAGGGTAAGGGATTTCTTTTCAGTAGAGAGCTGTTGACAACTTAGAAAAGAGATGTAATTAGATTGGTGCTTTAGGAATACTAACTTGGCAGTAGTGTTATAGGATGATATGGAAAGACAAATGAGGCAGGAAGACCAATTAAGAAACTATTACAAATAGTCAAGGGGAGAAGAAATGAGGGAATGGGTCTCATTATGTTAGTGAACTGCTTAAATGCTTTCAGGTCCATTTTTATCTCCCTTACCCTGATTACAAAGGAGCTGATTACTACAGTCTGTGTTTCCCAGGCCCCATGTCAGCTGGCTTCCCACCTGTGTGGCCAATGAGAGACTCTGGTTGAAAGAATGGAGGAAGGAGGAAGATGCCAGGGTGATTATCTTTTACTCTCTGTCACAGGTGTTACTTCTGGTTGTAGCAATAACTGTTCTGTGGCTACAGCTTTGAGGATAATAGCTTTCATTTTTATCTCTCCGAGGTAAGGAAGGTGGCAAGTTACTATTTTACTAATTTCTGTGTTTCTTGACTGTCCTTTTTTTAGTTTATTGTTTTTTCTGTCATCTGTGCAGCTAAACTCAATTTGAATCCCTCGATTTTTAAGTAATTAGTGTCTGTTTTCATGGTTCGAACCTGGCTGATACAGTAGACTGGTAGGAATAGAGGAAGAAACACACACACAAAGAAACACATAGGGCCTGGAAAGTAATTGTGTGAGGTAGCTATTTTTAATAAGGAGATATTATAGGTGACTTAAAGTTTCTGAATCTGGGTAACTGAAGGAGTGGTTGTATGAAAAAAGGGATAGAACACGCAGGAAGGGACACAGTTTTTGAGGGAAAGATAATGCATTCAGTGTTGGAAATACCACTTTTTGGGGATGGATGGGTTATGAAGTTGATGATAACCACCAGGAAGCTGGGGGAGAGTTCAGAGAAGAGTTTATCTTTTTTTTGCCATATGAATAGAAGTAGTTGTTGAGGTTATGGAGCTTAGGAGATGGCCAGGAGAAGAGTATGAAGGAAAGGAAGCACTTAGAAATTACCCACATATGGGAGACTGGGAGTAAATAAGACCCAAAGAAGAAGAGTTAAACAATACAGGGATAAAACCGCCAAATATGTTATTACAAAAGCCAAGGAGGGAATATGTGTGTGTGTGGCGTTTGGTTTTCTATTGCTGCCAGAACAAATTATCACAGACTTAGTGTCTTAAACAACAGGAATTATTATTATCTTCAGGTCTATAAGTCATAATTCTGGCATAGGTCTCACCTTGCTAAATCAAGATGTTGTACGGCTGTATTCCTTTATAGAGGCTCTAGGGAGAATCTGTTTCCTTGTTCTTCAGAGTTGGAAAAATTTCTTTCCTTTTGGTCCTAGGACCAAGGTCTCATGTACTTGCTTTTTGTTACCAGAAGGCCCTTCCCAAATTCTAGAGGATACCTGTATTCTTTGGCATGTAGATTCTTCTCCATCTTCAAAGCCAGTAATGGTGGTTTGAGTTTATTTCATACTTTGCATATACATTCTCTCTTTCTTTTTTAAATCAAATCTCTCTAATGCTTGGCTTTAAAGGGCTCATGAGATTAGACCATACCACCTGGGTAACTCATGTAACTTTATAACCTCTGGACTATAACTTCAAACACATCTGCCAAGTCTCTTTTGCCATGTGATATAATATATTCTCAGGATCCATGGATTAAGCCTTGGGCATACATGGAGGGGGGTCGTTATTCTACCTACCACATATGATACATCATTGTTGTTATGTAATGCAAACGCCAAACACAATGAGAAATAAGAAAATCACTTAGGATTTGGTGATTTTGAGTCTATAGGTGCACAGTGGAATAAATGCTTCCATGAAGTGACAAGAGGATGGCTTACTGAGCTTAACGAGTGTGAAGTGGACAGGATGTGGAAGCAGAGTGATGCAGTAGGCAGAGCTGTGGGTTGTTAAGTAAGGTGATGTACATAAAATGCTCAGCACAGTGAGTTGCAGGTGGCCAGAGCTTGGTCCTGGTTTATACCTTGTACATACCTCTCTCTTCAGTAGTTTGATGACAATGTGAAGGAAAAGAAGAGCATACTTGAAGACTAAGGGGAATCATTGGAGAAGGAAATGAAGGCAAGTGTAGAGGAGGGGACAGTTGAAGAATAGCTGTTTGAGGATATTCAGGAGATAGAAAGGTATGGGCCCAAGTCAAGCTGAAGGATGAACCTTACAAAGGAGGAGGACTCTTTATACATAATACAAGAAGGAAGAAGAAGATAAATAGAAACTAGCTTTTAAAAATAAAAGAGGAGAAGAGAGAGAGAAGTCTGTGTCAAAGGTACCTTAATCTTCTTTGAGGGAGGATTGTGGTTCTTTGCATATGTTCATGAGGGGTGTTGTGAGTGGGACTGCAGAGGTAATAACTTGAACTGAAAAACTACTAGAATTTTATCTTTGTTTTCTCAAAACTGGCTTTTCCCCCACTGCGTTTCTATCACATGGCTAGCAGAAGGCAGCCAACTCATACCTCTCAAGTTTTTAAAACCTTCCTTCAAAAATAAGATCAGATTGACTCTTAATTCTAATTCAAAATTTTTAGGAAGAAAAAATTTAGGCTCAATTTGGTTCAGATGTCCCTTTTGAAACCAATTAGCCATGACTGAGAGGCACACAATTGGGAGCAGAGAAGGAGGTGGCAAGTACCTCAATGGGGTAGTTTCACTCAGTACAATGTCACCAAAAACAGAAGCAGGAGTGCACGCATGGCAGATGGTTGTAATAATAGCACATACTGGATTATTACTAGAGCTGGGGTTTGGGGCTTTACACTAAGGGTTCCTGTGGATCAGTAGATGGAAGAAAACATGAGAGGCTATTATTAAAAGGGCTGTTTCTGGGTTGTGTCAAAAATTTTTTAAAAACAAAGAAAACAAAACAAAAACCCTAAAAAACTCCAGGGAAAAGAGGGTTTGAAGGAGGAAAATGGAAAATGGAAAGTAGCCATTTAGAAGTAGGCACTGTGCAAGCCTGTTGGCTAGCCTGATGATCAGAGCCAAGATCTTTGTTGAAGTGGAGAGTGCTGGCCTGGTACGGTCCAGTCAGTCCAGTCAGAGTGAGCCTGCAGCCTGCTAAATCCCCCAATTCTGAACAGATTAAAATAATGCAGTGCCTGAGTGTGGCTTTGCTCAGTGAATTTCCTCCCTTCAATTAACATGATGCTTATCATTGTTATTAAATTATTTCATGTGTGAAGAAGCCAATTTTTAGAAAACAAATTGTCTTATTGTGCATTTTCCAAGCCTAAGTCATTGAGGACCAGACTTCTGAAGATGGTATCAAAGAAAGGAAACTCCAAATCCATAAATCCTCCACTTAGGATTGTAGACAAAGTAATTGAAGGCGTATGTGCTCTGCACAATTACTGCATTCCATTTTTCATGGAGCAAGTATCAGATCATTGTAGGTACAATGCTCCTCTTTGAAACACAGTTGCAAATGGGTTGAGGCCCTTTCATGAATGAAGGGCAGGGAAGAAGCTCTCATTTTAGAAGTAATATCACTTAAATATTTATGATGAGTTTCAAATCACTGAGAATATTAGTTCTTAATGAGAACATCAATAGGCCCACAGCTAGAATGAGGTGAAAGCCGCTGCTAGGCTTCTAATGCATCAGCTTAAATGGTCCCACTGATACAAGTCCACACTCGCCTTTCTTTGTTATGCATTACCAAGAAGAAGAAATAAATCTCAGCGTGACATTTGCTGGAGCAAAATAATTCACCTCAATGGTGTCTCTGCTATCCTAAATTTCATTTTTTCCCTGAGAGTCTGCTACATCAACCCACACTGATCATCTTTGAGTATGAAGTCAAGAATATAATGGATTTAACTCCTTTTCATAGAAAATTTTTCAAGTGAAAAGTTTTTTTGTGCCTTACACTTTACTCTCAATTGCTAGAGACACTGCTTAGCAGTGCTATAGTCATATATAAATTCAAAGCCAATTTAAGATCAAGGATCCATCTGGTTTTAGGTATGTTTCCAAGTATATATAGTTTGCCTTCAGTTGACAAGATTCCTCTATAAATAGTCTTGTCCATTATTTTTTGCTTTTTACAATTACTTGAGGTTTTGTTTAAAGAAGCCCTTACAATTATATGTCTTAAAAACAAGGGCATTAGGCTTTCTATTTCCTCTGACATTAATTAGAAGAGTAGGACTGTCTGATAGTCCTCTCTATTACGAGGGAAATGTTCTATATTTGCTCTGTTTCACATAGTAGCCATGAGCCATGCATGGCCACTAAACACTTCACTTGACATGTAGCTAGAATGCCTGAGGAATTGAGTTTCTCATTTAATTTAATTTTAATTTGTTTTAATTTAAATTGCTACATGTGACTCTTGTCTCCCATATTAGATAGAATGAACATAAAACATTTTCATCATTGTGGAAGGTTGGACGGTTCTGTTCAAGAGATGAGAGAATTCTTCAAGAGAAGGGAGCAGGTAGTCTTTTCTGTAATCCTCTGTTCCTAAGGTAGTATGGAGATGGCAGTTGCATTTGATAAACATTTATTTCTTGATCAACTTCTTTATAGGAAAGCCTACTTTTTGAAGGGCCCATTTTTCATGTCTGGCCTTTGATTCATTATAAAATATGCTGCTAGCTCTTGCAGTTACTTGCTGCTTTAGGATTCCTGAATTTCTCTTTCTCAGTTCTTAGCCAGCAGTTAGAGCTAGTTACAACCACACGGTGTGATGCCTTTGCGCCTTTGCTCTGTCACACTCCTGATAGATGTAGGTAACTAATTAAAAAACAAAGATCAAAGCAATATACTGTGCATCTCTGCTGTATTTATCAAACAGGTATAATATTTTAATCAGAGTGTATAATTGAGAGTAAGATTTAAAGAAAATCTGATATTTAGATATAGTGAGATGCCTACCAACAAATTTTATATGTGATAGGTTTCTACATAATCTATTTCTTTCTGGAACATGATAATCAGAATAAAATGCTCCTGACTTGTCATGGATTTCACAACGCCTGAGTGTTTCAGTGCTTCAAGAAATCTGGGTATTCAATGTCTCTGAAGACAGGTTGACGAGCCTGCTGTGTATCCAGCCCACGTAGTCTTCTCTCTGAAGACAGCTCAGAGTAGGAAGTTTGAATGGAATGGGAGGAGTCGTGGTCCTCTACTATGGCTACATGAGCTCTCTAGGTCAGAGTCAATCATTGTTTCACTTTACACCTGTTCTTTGTAAAGCCGCATTGAAAAATTAACATCCTTTATTTTAAAAAGATATAGTTCCTTTTTTAAAAAAGGTCATCCTAGATCAGAGATAATGCTCAGAAACTGCAAGTTTATCAAAGATATGATAAGTCCATGAGGATAACTTGGTACATCATGTGTTTTAGAGCAAGGATTCTAGAGTGAGAAAGTCTGAAAGTGAGTCCCAGATTACCAGGAACGCAATCTTGGGTAAATGACTTATCTCTGTGCCTCTGTGCCTAGTTATCAGTAGAAGTAGGATATTTTTTAGCCCTAACCCTAACCTAATAATAGGGTTAGGTGACAGTTAAAAAGCTTACCTTATATGCTAAAAAAATCTAGTTGTTATTATTATTGTTATCATTACAATCTTCCTGACTATAATTAAAAGGGTTGGGAATTTAAGAGCACGGGTGAAATCAGAGAAACCACCAACTAAGAGTTGTCTGTTAGAGACTAGAGAAATCATGTTACTGCCATACGCAAAGAGAAAAGAATTAACAAAGTCCTTGTCATGAAAGAGATATTGCTGTGTCTTCGGGTCATATCTTCCAATGTCCTGTCAGTGTAATTCTTTGTGCTGGAAAACCTTTCCATTGTGTAGTCTGTCTGTGAATGCCTAGTTCTACCTCTCCTCCCAACTTTATTTCTCTGATTAGAAATTGAGCTGAAGATCTGTACAGAAAAGCTAAGATGGCAGCACAAAGATGAACTATGGGGTCGAGGGAGAGCAAAAGCCAAGGATATGGGTTATGGCAGGTCTGGCCCTCCAGTTTCTGAATCCCTTTGTTCTTCATAACTGGGGTTAGATGAACCCACTGGGTATCTTCCACTTATTCTTAGTTTCAGGCATAGCAGAAGTGCAGATCTGTGCAGACTCACCCTGTAGAATTGTCATGGAGGTCTGAGGTGCTAACCATCTTGCTAATCTAATCCACATGATACACCTCCCTTTTGGAAATAGAAACTTTTAGTTGGTTGCTTTTACCATAGAACCCTTTCTTCCCTGCTCACTTAATTGGAGGTTTAGCCTTGATATTTTGAATACCTTCCTGGCAAGAGGCTTTCCTCCAAGAACTTAGTGGCAGGGGTTCTTCCACATTTTACTAGCCATTTATCCTCTGGACTTCTGAATATAGCCTACCCTAATTCTTTGTTATTTCCTTCCCATTTCATATTAGAGCTTACCATGGCCCTCATGCTCGGCCTGCTATTCATTGGGTCAGCTGTGATGGGAAATTCTGTAGTCCTCTAATATTATGCTTTCCTGCAGGGATTTTCCTCAGTCTGCTCCACCTGGTGAGGAGGAAAATGTTGGGCCTTCTTCCCTTCTATAGGCTCATCTGGTCCCATTGCAAGTGATTGGCTGTGCCCCACCTATTGCCTACACAGGATGTCAGTGAAAACTATACACATTTTTTTTTTCATTCAACTAATGCTTAACATACACTCACTTTGTGACACAGGAGAGAATATAAAGAGCAAGATAAAGTTTCTGTTCTCTTGAAACTCAGAGGAAACCTAATGCCAACATTTTGTGTGTATCTGATTTTGAGTTTTCTGCCAGTGTTGTGTGCCTTCTGACTTGTAGAGATTTTTGCAATAGATACAATCTACTTAATGATATAATTTTTAGTAAATATAGGAATTCACTTTTACAACTGTCTTATATGGTTTATAATAAGCCTTTTTATTACTGTAGTTACCAAGCTCAGCTAGCTAGTATGTGTGGCAGCAATGAGTTCTGGCTGATTACATTCATTTTGTGTCTGATTTGTCTAAATGTCACTCAGTTATGAACATCAAAAGATGGAAATTTGCTCTCTTGTGGTGAAATATTAGTATATCTTTTTTATGTTAAAAATATTCTATCATAGATACTTATTTTAGTTATCCAATATTATCAGTGTTTCAGACTCAGTATAGCAAATGCACTAAAATAATGTTTTACCTGACTCTCGATTGGGTGATAATGAATGCACATTTTATATTGTGTATCATATGGAGACCACTTGTGCATTAACACCATCACATTAGATCACAGAGTTTTCTGCATGGAACTTACTCAAATTGAACCACCAGACAGAAATCTCAGCTAAAGGTTGTATTTTGACAATACCTAAAATAATTGTATTGAAGTTTAAGTCTTTCTATTATGAAAGAACATTGAATTTTATTTGAATTTTGTTCACTTTTGTTTTTCCTAACATGGATCAGCTATATAACCTTAGTTTCACTGTTCATCTTCTTCAGGATGGAGGTGGTTGTGTTAACTCAGCTGGCACATAGTAGTTACTCATGTATTCACTAACTATTGAGTGAGTATAGCTATTTTGAATAGAACCTGTGCATCATAATTTTTTTTTAATGTGATAAAATACACATAACATATATTTTATTATTTAACCATTCTTGGGTGTACAGTTAAGTGGAGTTTAAGTACATTTACATTGTTGTGCTACTGTCACAACAATCCATCCACAGGATTCTTTTAATTGTGTGGAACTGAAGCTCTGTATCCATTAGACAGTAACTCCCCATGCCCTCTTATGCCCACCCCCTGGCAACCAACATTCTATTTTTTGTCTCTGTGAATTTGACTTCTCTAGGTACCTCATAAGGTGGAACCATACAGTACTTTTCCTTTTATAATTGGTTTATTCACTTACCATAATTTCCTCAAAATTCATCAGTGTTATAGCATGTGTCAGAATTTCCTTTCTTTTTAAGGTGAATAATGTTTCACTGTATATATAAATATGTATATAGCACCTTCTGTTTATTCATTCATTATTGATGGATGCTTAGGTTGATTCTGTCTTTTGGATATTGGGCAAAATGTTACTGTGAACGTGGGTGTACAAATCTCTTTGAGTCTCTGCTTTTAATTCTTTTCATATATGCCCATAAATGGAATTGTTTAATAATGTGGTAATTCTGTTTAATTTTTTAAAAACTCTCATACTGCTTTGCATAGCAGCTTTATATAGAATTTTACATTCCCACCAATGGTATACATGGATTCTAATTTCTCTACATCTCACATCTTCACTGTTACTTGCATTTTTCTGAGTGTTTTTAATTATTTTTTGTTTTCTGTTTTAGATACTAATCATTCTACTGAGTTTTACATTTCAATTTGAATTTTTCTAATGATTAGTGATGGTAAGCATTCTTTTCATATGATTATTCGTCACTCATATATCTTCTTTGAAGAAATGTCTATTCAAGTCCTTTGCTTATTTTTTTTTTTTTGTAGAGACAGAGTCTCACATTATTGCCCTCGGTAGAGTGCCATGGTATCACACAGCTCACAGCACCCTCCGACTCCTGGGCTTGGGTGATTCTCTTGCCTCAGTCTCCCGAGTAGCTGGGACTACAGGTGCCCGCCACACGCTCGGCTATTTTTCTGTTTTGCAGTTTGGCTGAGGCTGTGTTTGATCCCACCTCCTTTGGTATATGGGGCCGGTGCCCTACTCAATGAGCCACAGGCGCTGCCCCCTTTGCTTATTTTTTAGTTTTATGAGTTATCTATATTTTGGATATTAATGCTTCATAAGGTTATATTGTGTGAATTTTTTTCATTTTGTACATTGTCTTTTCATTCCATTGATTGTATCTATGCTCAGAAGTTTTACATTTTGATGTGGTCAAATTTGTCTATTTTTACTTTTGTTGCCTGTACTCTTGAAGAAATTATAGCCAAATCAAGTGTCATGGAGTTTTCTCCTATGTTTTGATCTCAGAGTTTTATACTTTTAGGGCTTGATCCATTTTAATTAATTATTATATATAGTGTGATCTAAGGGTCCACCTTTATTCTTTTGCATGTGGATATACAATTGACAATACCATTAGAAAAGAGGGTCTTTTCCCCCATTGAATGGTCTCGGACCTCTTGTTAAAAATCATTTGACCATTTATATGAGGGTTTATTTCTGGACTCTATTCCATTCTAAATGGTTTATATTTCTCTTTGTACGCCAGTGCCATACTTTTTTGATTACGATAGCTTTGTAATGAGTTTCAAAACCTGAAATGTACTAAATCAAATTATGTAACCAAAGCATATGTACCCCCGTAATATTCTGAAATGAAAAAATATAAAAAAATTAGAAAATTAGAAAGTATGAGACCTCAAAATTAGAAAGTATAAGACCTCAAAGTATGAGAAAACTTTGTTCTATTTCAATATTGTTTTGGCTTTTTGGGGTCCCTTAAGATTCCACGTGAATTTTAGAATGGATTTTTGTATTTATGAAACTCTTTGTTGAGATTTTTGATAGGAATTGAATTTATCAGGAGATCAGTTTGGATGATATTGAATTTTTAGCAATACTAAGTGTCTTCCAGTCTACAAACATGAGAGCTCTTTTAATTTATTTCATTTAATAATTTCTTATTAATTTCTTTCAGTAACATTTTGTAGCTTTCATGTACAAGGCCTTCTTGGTTAAGTTTATTCTTAATTATTTTATTCTGTTTTATACTATTATACATAAAATTGATTTTTACAAAGAATTTCCTTTTCAGATTGTTCATTGTTAGTATATAGAAACACAACTAATTTTTGTGTGTTGATATATCTTGAAATTTTGCTGAATTTATTAGCTCTAACAGTTTTTTTTGTGTGAAATCGTTAGGGTTTCTACAAATAAAACCATGTTGTTTATGAACAATGATAATTTTAATTCTTCCCTTGTAATTGGATGCTTTTATTTCTTTTTCTTACTTAATTCCTCTGGCCAGGACTTCTAGCATTACGTCAAATATAAGTAATGAAATTCACCATTCTACTTTGTTCCTGATCGTAAGGGAAACGTGTTCAGTCTTTCACCATTTGGTATGATATTTGTCATGTTTCTTTCATATGTATTCTTTCTCATGGTGAGGTAGTTTTATTCTATTCTTAGCCTCTTGAATGTTTTCATGATAAAAGGGTGTTGAGGTTTGTGAAATGCTTTTGTATCAATTGAGATACTCATGTATTTTTTCTTTCATTCTGTTTGTGTGGAATATTACATTGATTCATTATGTGTTTTGAACCATTCTTTCATTACATGAATCAATCCCACTTTGTCATGGTATATAATACTTTCAATGTGCTGTTGAGCACACGACCACTTGACAGCAAGTTCTGTTTGCTAGTACTTTGTTGAAGAATCATAACATTTTTTGATAGGGGAAAGATTGCTGTCTTATTTCATGTATAAGAACCTGAAACTTTATGGGAGGACATGATCTGCCCAAAGTTGTACACCTAGGTGTGATTGTCAACATAGAGTATAAAAACCAAGATTTCTGAATACTCAGGTGCTTTTAATTAGTTTGTGTTTTGAGTAATCCACAGGCCACTCTTTATTTGTAGAGATCTGTGAGTCTCACCTTGCTGGCACATTGAAATGGGCTGGGAAGCTGTAAAACCTACTGAGTCCTATTTCTTACTTCCAGAGATTCCTATTTTCTGATTCAAGTGGCTTCGGGATGAAGAGGAGTACCCAGGCAATGAGATTTTTAAAGTGTAGCCAAGGACAGCACCCCTGACATAGACACAGTAACTGTGAAGAAAGACCTGTGTACTGTGCTTATAAGTTAGATGTAGATCTATGATGGAGACATACTACCTTCAGTTATGAAATGCACTTAACATTGTTGAGCAGTAACATGGACATGGTGGCAACCATCATAGAGATCTTTAGGCTGTTCAATTGGAAGGAATGTAGGCCAAGAATTTTATAAGATGAGAAAAATAAGGCACCATCATGCGGGAATAAATGGATGGATCCATTTTAATGATAGGGCTGTCTTCCTGGCCAAGTATGTTGTTATCAGGTATCAGGAGAAAATTGTTAGTGCCAATAAGACAAGTACTCAAAAGGCAGCATCCTTTCTACTTTCATACTGAGCAAATCCAAGCTTGCTGGCTAATAGCTATGCTCGCTTCACAGAAATGGTCAGGGAGAAATAGGAACAACCAAACTTTCATTTCTGTATTTGTTTCTCCAAAAGGCACTGTAGTTTCATTCCCTACAGTTTACCAAAGATGCCTTGCAAAATTTCTTTAGAGAGATTTGGTTCTGAAACCATGACCCTGTCAAGGAAGTATCTTTGCTTATGGATTTATTTTATCAGGGGTTTTAAAGAAGATGAAAAATTCATACGGTAGACCTTTATGATGGACATATTAAGTAAAATTTTATTTTATAGGCTGCTATGTTGCCTTGTTTAATTGATTTATATACACTGTAGAAATCTTCATGAAATATAGTGTACAGGTGTAACATTTATAATTGATTAAATATTGTGCTTCTGACCATTCATATAAAGAAGCTGGACACAAAGCCTTGTTTAAGAACAGAAACGAATTTTATAAGATTGTTTTATGGGAAAATAAGACTTAACTTCTTTTGCTAGGCTTACAGGACCTGATTCAGTAAACAACTTGGTAATCAATCTACCAAAGCCACTATCAAAATCCTCACCTTCTTTTTACAAGGGATAGGGAATTCTCCTGTTTGCTACATATAATATTTACTGGTTATGTTTTAGATACTTAAGAAGGTAAAATAACTCTTTAAAGCCTCAAGTCTTACATTTGATCATTTAATTTGGTGACAAGTATTAACTGAGCATCTGTTATAAATTATATTTTGGGGGGAAGAAGAGTAATGTTTAGAGATGAAGATGCTCCCATCTAAAAATGCATTAAAAAATTTCATTATAATATAAGAAAGAACTTGATTAACAGGAGCAATACATTGAATCCTAGAGTTTAAGTGACTTATAAGACTACCACTTTTTATTGTCTTTCTAGAAGAAGTAGTTATAAAGTAGGGGTTTGAAATATTTCAGTAGATAGAGTGAGAATATGTCAAAGGAAAAGTTGTAGGAATGAGTTTGGGGAGAAGTGAGTAACCCCATTTGCTATAGTATAGGGTTTATATTGGTCAGTAAAGGATATACATTTAGAAAAGTAGGACTTTGAAAACTAAAGTCAAGCTGTAGGAAATGTAAAGAGGGCACAGTGTGTGAGGTGGGGTTGTAGGAACAAAAGAGCTAGAGGCAGAGAGGCAGCGCTTACCTAGAAAGGTATGCGTGGGAGAACAGAGAAGGAAAACATAGGAGGCAGTAAGCAAAGCTGTTCATCGGGGAGATGGTGCTGTGAACACAGGCAGGCCTGGTTTTAACCCCAGTGAAGTGAATGCTCCACCCAGGGCCCCAGGCTTTCAGGACTTAGGTCCTCAGCATATCTACCTTCTCAGATGAGCATGAGAAAGGGGTTCTTCCCTTTGAACATGAACTCTTTGAAACTGTTCCGTGCTACTAAAGATTTCTTTTCAGAGCAATCTCTTAAAACTGAGCACCTGTGAAGTGTAAATGGAGCTCGGACCTTAAAAAGCTCCAGGTTACTGTAGAGGTTGTGCCCATGTTGTCCGTGCTATGTTTAATGTACCCTGAAAGCCTTTCCAGTTCTGAGGATGAGATGGCAAAAAATCAATAGAGGGTCCGGCCTGCCTTCAAAGCTATGTACCAAGTGGGGAAAAATAAAGTTTGAGACCCCAAATGTCCTTATTATGCCGTATTGACTGGCTGAGCAGTTTTGGTAATTATGACTGAAACCCTGTTTTACTTGGAGAAGACCATTCTAGGACAACGAAGTCCTTCACAGTGGGGCCTTTGAGGGATCCTGACTCAGCTTGTATCCAATGGCAAGTTCTGGGTATTTTTGGCTTCTAATAAAATAAATCAGCCACATCATCCTCTCTAGTTGTCTCAAAGGCTATTTTCACTTCCAAAGTGGATTATTCAGAATGTCTAAGGAAGAGGTCAGGTAAAAATCATGGGGTGGTATGCTACTCTTAATTTGCCCCCTGCTTATTTTTCTCTTTATTTTAACCTTCAAGGCAGACCTGCTGATCTTTGGGGCTTAGAAGTGAGAAATCCTCCCTCTATCCTCATCTCCCAAGAGTGTTGGCTGGAGCTTGGTGTATACCTGTCTGTAATGGAGAACAGCTGAGCTGTCATTGCTAACCCCTCAATGACAGGGAATGACAATTTAAAGATAATTCTGAAAACAGCAAAGAAAGTTGGAGAAGATTCTCAGTGGCAACAGCTATTTCTTTGGGAGAAATGAAGGGACCATTCCCTTATCAGGGGCTGTAAAATAATGCGCTAAGACCCATATTTTCACTATTCATTCTGCAAGATACACAAGTAGTGTAGTGTTATGTAGTGGGAAAGGTGGAAGCCAACCATCTTCCAGTGTCCCAGGAAATGGCAAAAGCTTTCTTTCTCTTCTCAAATTTGGGCAATCTCAAAATAACTCAGCTTTACGAAGTGCTTATGATTCGTAAGTTAGTCAAGTAAACTATTCCCCATGGAGAATAAAAGAACATTGATTTAAGGTGCAGAGTAAGGAACTTTTATAGTACAGAGAATCATTTAACAGTGAATGTTGTTACACCCTATGGGGAATTAATAAAGGAGGTAGGGAGTCTCTGAAGGAGTCTTTACCTAAGCATCAGAGATAAAAAAAAAAAAAAAAAGCAGTCCTATTATCAGTTTTGTAAATTTCAAAGATATATATCAGAATTGGCAAACTATGGCCCTTGGGCCAGCTATGTTTTTCTCTTCTATATGTAAAATTATATTGGAATGCAGTCATGCCCATTATTTACATATTGTCCATAGCTGCTTTTCTGCTATGACAGCAGAGCTGAGCAGTTTTGACAGAGAATTATGGCCCGTAAGACCAATATATATTAAAAGTATGGTTCTCTGGTAATAATTGTAATAATAACTTTCACTGTATAATACTTTATAGGTTTCTAAGAACTTTGATATATATTCTTTCATTTGGCCTTCATACCAACTCTGTGAGATAAGCAAAGAAAATATCATTCCTGTTTTATAGCTAAGGAACCCAAGCCCCACAAAGACCTCTCCAAAATTTGGCTACTAACTGGTGAAGAACCGATATTTAGAGAAGACCCTTGGAACCCTAAAAACTGAACAGATAATGGTACATTCTGACAGGTGGAACTATTAACCCCAAGTCTTCCACTCCTTCCTATATCTGCACCTTTTACCACATAACTAGAATTTGTCTCTCAAAAGGTGAAGTGTTCTTTTCTATCCCTTGAATTTGGGCTTGGCCCTTTGATTTGCTTTGTCCAGTGAAATATTAGTAGACAAGATTTCTAGCAGGGACTTGAAATGTGTTTGTACATCAAGCTCTCTCTTGGACTTTTGTCAACACCAAGAGAATGTGCCAATGCTAGCCTGATGGTCCAAGGAAGAGGAGACAAGTGTATAGAGCTACCTGGCCATCTCCCAGTCCTCCTCTAAGAAGCTGAGCGCTCCAGCCATCCCAGCTTGCTGCAGAGCTTCCGAGCTGAGTTCAGCCTAGACGAGACAATGCTGTACTCACCTAGAGATCATGGAGGTTTCCTGTCACTGAGTTTTGGAAAGCTTTGTTAAACAGCATTTTTGTAGCATGGTTAACTGATGCAGAGCACACTGAACCTTTGTGCAAATATAATAAACTCTACTCCAGTTTCTGTAAAGCAGGTACACTGTGCATTAATTACCACTGTCTCAGTCCAGTGAGACAGAACACTCAAATGCAATAAGTTACATGAAGCAGATTTATCCCTTACAGGTAGGCAGCAAGGGACAACAGAAGCCTAGGATGCACTGTGAACCAGTCCCCCAACTCTCAGAAGCTTGCCTGGGATGGACAGTGTCCCAGCTGTGCATGCCTCACTTGTACAACAGATGAGCAACTCTCCCAAGGTAGCCTGCCATGGATTATATACTTAGGGTCACATCATACATTTGGCTTAGTCATTGAAGGCATCCTGTCCTGGGGAGAACTGGAATAGAGATCAGGCTTTTGTAGCCGGTCTCCCCCCACTTGTGTAAACATATTGCATTTCTAGCACATTCTACAATTATTTTTGAGAACTACAAGCAAGAAAGGGGTAAGAAAGTTTGATCCAAGGCCACTCAGAGTATTCTCCTACAGCTTCCCATGGAGAGTATAATTTTCTTAAAATAAATACTATACTCTGTCAAAAACATCATTTTTGGTGTTTCTCCATTTTGCTGGGTTCCATGTTGCTTCCTAAAATCTGACAGTTGGGTCACATAGTCCTCTCCAGTTGCTCCATTGTCCTCTCTGTTAGCTTGAATGAGAGATTTATCAGCTCTGATTACACTTTCATGAGAAAAGACTTCTTTGGAACCAGAAGACCCTAAAAAGCAGGGCTATGGCTGCTCCAGTCCCCAATTGACTCACTTATTCTCTGATTAAGAGCCTGCTGTTATCTAAACCAGAGGCAAGGAGACTCCTTGGATACCACCCCTTCTGAATTAGGCATTTTGGCATAATGTCCCTTTTATTTCTAAATCTCAATAGAACCTAGGGACCAGGGGATGCAGAAATTCGCCAACTTACAAATATACTCATTTCCTCAACTTTCTTTTTCTTTCCTCCTCTATCCTTCATCCTTTTCTATTCTTGTTTACTTTTTCAACCCAGAGCTTAGAACCCTCCAGGGCTCGGGAGAAGGGTTTTCTTGGCATGGAGTCAATTCAGACAGTAAGTGCAGGATCTTGGAGAGCAATCAGCAAGGACTAGGGGCTTTGGAGCCTTTGCAAAGCAGAAGAAAAAGCCAACTACCCCTCCCTCTCCCACAAGCCCCTCCTTCCTCTCCTGGGATCCTGTAAAGGCCTGACTCATTCATCAACATGTCTTTCTCTCTTTAAAAAATAAATCAACAAAACAGGAGAGGGCTTTAGAAAGCCTTTGTAAAAACTACTTAAAGAAACAGGCTCTTTTTATTCCAGTCCATCCTCTTAAAGGCAAGAACCCATCTACACACTTAATTATCTAGATAATTGAAGTCCAAACCACGTTTTGACCTGATATATTCAAATGATTTTAGGTCAGAGTATTTGGGAATGAAGGAGTCTTAGATAATTCATGTGGTATATATAGCATCTTTAGACTCACTATATTTAAAAGAAAAGAGCACATTTACATAAACAGGGAAAGAAACTTAAAAAAAATCTCCCTATTTTTGAAGGGGAAATATTAAGCTGCTGGTGCTATCTCCAAGACTCAATTGTGGAAACTTGTCTGGTTTTAGTTATCAAAGGTGGGAGGGTGACTGTATTCCTCTTAAATGAAGTGAAGAGGTTAAGGAGAGAAAGTCTTTGCTGATAGTAGGTCTAAGCCAGCTCGGAAGATTTGGGCAAATGAGTCCCATCAGTCCTGGCTCTGACCCATATCTTATCTGCTGGCCTGGATATAAGCCACAAGATTTAGTATCAGGACAACCATCATCAGTTATACCTGATCTCTCGTTTTCTACTTCCTTTCAAAGTGGGGGTCATGTAGGCTTTTCTCACTTGTCCTTATATTTATCCTCATTGACTCCTCTTAAAATGTAAACCCTGAAGCCATGTGCTCTTTGGAAACAGGGATTTCCTTGAATCTGATAGCTTGGGACCACCCCTCTAAGTTGCGTTTCTGCTGTTGCCACTGCTTCTGCTGTCAAGGCAGAGTGGGTCCCCACTTTAGAGGGAGGAGAGTTTGCTGGGCATACTGTGTGGGGCTGCACGAGGCTTAATATGTGTTGTGTGTGGTCATCCAAACTCCTGCTGCTGAGGACCAGCTAAAGGAAGGTGTGGTTTGAAAGACTTCCCCATAGTAGTAGTCAACATTTAAAAAATTTTTTAAATTTATTATGTGTGTATAAAATATATACATATAGCATATAATTTTATTGATAAGGTTTGAAACAAGAGAAACTGAAGATGGAGAGGATAGCTAGGGATAGTTACTATAATTTAGGTCAATGTTTCCCAAAGTGAATTTCAGGTAATGTTATAACCACAGGGGTTATGTGATCTCATATTTTATCTCACCCTCGGAGCCTCACAGTGCCCAAGGGCACATTAAAATCTCTGAGAGGTTTTGCAGCAAAGACTTGTATCTGTGTTTAAACTAATGTTTCCCAAACACATTTGACTGCAGAACCACCTTTATGCATAGAACCTATAAACAACATGTGGTATGAGGTCTTGCAGAGAAATAGAAGGGACAATAGCCACGGAGTGAATGCAGGTAGCTCTGAGGTCGTGATGCCTCCATGGTAGATTGTGGCTGCTCTTACTTCAGAGAGAAAAACAGGTAACTGTTGGGAGGCTAACACGTGGCCTCACACAAATGCTCCCTCCTCTCCTGGAACACCAAGGGCCTAAATAGCTCCGCCCCAAAGGGCTGTGCCTGAAGGACCCTAGACCACGAGAATCCTCCAACAGGCAGTGGAATCTGTTTATCTCCTAAGGCCCTGTATAAAAAGAGGCCTCCAGCTGCTCTCAGTGCAGACACCATCTTTGGCTCTGCCCAGGCGAGTCTGTCCCATTCATTAAACCTGACCTGAACCTCTCCATCCTCTGGCCTCGTCTCTGGGCACACACTGCTGAACCCCCTTTCAACTAGCTGAGATGATGAAAGTGTTAATTTGTTTCACTGCAGTAACCATTTTACTATATATATATGTATCTTAGACATACCCTGGCCTTAAATATACACAGCAAACATTATTAGAAATAAATAAATACCACTAGGACTTCGTGCCTGGGAAGGCAAAGTATGAGTCAAATAATGGCAGCAGTGGGGGAAACCAGGATGGCGAAGGTGTCAGTTCGTGGCACACTAGAGTTTTGATCAGGATGTGAGTGATGGAATAAGCCCCACATTTTAGTCTTTTATATCTACTCTGTTAAATTTAAATTAAAAATAACAAACCGGGGCCCAGACCCAATTTATTCAGAGGTTCATAATGTTACTTGGCCAGGAAAGACTCCCTATGGAATATTTTAATTGGTTCAGCCAAAATTTCTACTTTACTATATTTTATTTCATTTCCAATTTAGTAGTCTGACAGAATCATCGTTAAGTCAAATGTTATAATTAAAAAAGGGAGAGAGAATTTCCAATTTTCCCCTTAGCTGGGGCAGATGAGACCGTGATTTTATTTTTTCATGTAAATAAAAAAGAAACAAAAAACAAAAACCAAACCCTAACCCACTTCCAAAAGCCTCTAGTTCACTCTTCTCTGCAGTGGGTTTACACACTCATTAGGCTGTGCCCCCCTTTACCCTTATCACTGCTGCTTTAGTTTGCAGAATCTGCCAGAGAAATAGCTGAGCCCTTGTAGACCCTGTCCGCTTCATGCTTTATTTTTCCTACCTCAGAGGGATCCTTGTTGTTGCCCAGCAATTCTTCATTATTTCTGTTGGGACTACTCCAGATTTCCCCTCACGCTCCAGCCCCCCTTTAGCAGGTGATCTCATCATCTACTCCATTGAGAGGACCTAGCAAATCCATCATAAAGCCTCCATATCTACCTGAACCCCTTTCTTTAAATGTATTTGCCTCTACAGATACCTTTTAATATTTCCTTCCACTTCTAGTAACTTCAGTTTCTGCCTTTCCATCTGATCCTTCTCCTGTCCTGTGTTATGGGTCAGCTCTCTCCTGTGTGACCTTGGGCAGATTACTTCACTGCCCTCAGTCTTAGTTTTCATAGTAATGACTACCTTGAAGCATGCTGTAGGAATTGAGTGAGAATGCAAATAAACACCCTACCCTGAGACACATGGAATCCTTGATAGATATTAGAGTAGCTCTTCTTATGCTTAAAATTTACTAGTTTTCATTTTTTTAAATGAAAATAATTGGGGCATAAAATACATACAGCAAAATAAAAATTTTAAGTGTACAGACTGATGAGGTTCTGTAAGTATATGCACCACACTGATCAAAGGGACCATTTCCACGACCCCAGAGAACATTTTCAGGCCCATTTACAATCCATTCCCTCCACTTCCTGCTGCAAATAAACACTTATCTGATCCTATCACTTTTGATTTGTTTTAGATGTTCTAGAACTTCATTTAATTGGAATTATTCCATGTATATCTTTTGTCTAGTTTGTTTTGCTTGCATAATTAAAAACTTTTTTCATGTTGCAGAGTATAACATTAGTTCATTCTTTGTATTGCTGAGTAGCATTTTATTGTATGAATAGACACAATTTGGTTTTGTATGAAGGTATAAAAATTATTGACATTTTCACTCTGGATGCACGTTTAGGGTTTTCAGCTTTTTTGGTGATTGTCGATAAAGCTGTTATTAACACTTATCTACTAGAGCAGTGGTTCTCAACCTGTGGGTCACGACCCCTTGGGGGGTCGAATGATCCTTTCATAGGGGTCGCCTAAATACATCCTGAATATCGGATATTTACATTACAATTCATAACAGTAGCAAAATTACATTTATGAAGTAGCAACGAAAATAATTTATGGTTGGGGGGTCACCACAACATGAGTAACTGTATTAAAGGGTCACAGCATTAGGAAGGTTGAGAACCACTGTACTAGAGTTTTTAATGGGCATTTGAGCTCGGACGTTTAAGTTTGTGAACACATCCTAGAACACATCCCACAGACCTCACCGCTGGATATCACTACAGTCACCTTCAAAGTACTTACTCCCCCTGGGAAGCTATACCAACGCCAGCGCCTAGTCCACCCTTCAAAGCAATTTTGGAACTCTTTTTCTGGAATGGACATAAGATCTGTCATCATATGTGGTCTGACAATTAAGTTTTTGAACTCATCCTAGACAAAGTGGTACATCTTGTATATGCATACTGTCGAGTACTACTCAGCCATGAAAATATGGTGATCTAGAATCTTTTGTGACAGCCTAGATGGGACGGGAAACCATTCATTCTTCTAAGTGAAACATCACAAGAATGGAAAAACAAATACATGTATTCAATCCTAAGATGGAACTAATCGATCAACATTTAAGTTCACACATGGTAGTAAATCTCAATGAAAATCAAGCAGAGGTGGAGGGGGAAGGAGGGGATGGGTAAATTTACACCTACTGGGTACAGTGTACACTATCTTGGTCAAGGACACACATATAACTTTGACTCAATTTGCACAAAAAGCAATGTATGCAAATAAAACATGTATATCCCTAATAATCTGAAATAAGAAAAAGCAATATATAACATCATGACTATAATTAACAATATTGTATTGTATATTGTATACTTGAAATTTTCTAAGAAGATACAGCTAAAGTGTCTTCACCTAAAAAAAAAATGTTATGTGTTAAAAGGCACCTGGGTTTTTTTCATATCTTTGTGATTGTGAATTATGCTGCTATAAACATTTGAGTGCAGGTGTCCTTTTTTTTATAAAATGACCTTTTTCACTTGGGTTTGCTGAATCAAATGGTAAGTCTACTTTAAGTTCTCTGAGGTATTGCCATAATTTTTTTCATAGATGTTGTGTTACATACAGTCCCACCTACGCTGTATAAGAGTTACCAGGGAATCCCACTGCTGGTTGGATTGCAAACTGATATAACCCGTGTAGAAAGAAGTATAGAGAATTCTCAAAGAATTAAAAGTTGACCTTCCATTTAATTCAACAATCACATTAGTAGGTATCTACCCAGGGGAAAAAATCATTTTACCACAAGGACATTTGCACCAGAATGTTTATTGCAGCTCAATTCACAATTGCCAAGATGTGGAAGCAACCCAAGTGCCTATCAACCCATGAATGGATTAACAAGCTGTGGTATATCTATACTTTGGAATACTATTTAGCCACAAGAAAGGATGGAGACTTTACGTCTTTTGTGTTTACCTGAATGGAGTTGAAACACATTCTTCTTAGTAAAGTATTGGAAGAATGAGAACACAGATATCCAGTGTACTCAATGCTAGTATGAAACCAATGTATGAATTACTATATACCCACACAAAAGAAAAACACAACTATATTCTAGTGAGTGGGAGGAGAGATAAGGGAGGGTAATTGGCAGGTTCTCACCCAATGTGCACAATTTGGGTTCAACTACAACTTGAACTGTACCTTAGAAATGAAAACAATGTAACCTAAACATTTGTACCCTCATATTAATCTGAAATTTAAAATATAAGAGTTACTTTCTCTCCATATCTATGCCAGCATCTGTGTTGTTTTGGGACTTTTTAATATGAGCTAGTCTCACTGGATTTGGGTGATATATCATTGTGGTTTTGATTTGTATTTCCCTAATGATTAGAGACATTGGCCATTTTTCCATGAAATATTGACGATTAGTGTATCTTTGTTTGAAAAGTTTCTGCTCATGACTTTTACCCACTTTTTAATGAGGTTATTTGGTTGTTTATTGCTGATTTGCTTGAGTTATTTGTAGATTTTGGTTATTGGTCCTTTATCAGATGAAGAGCTTGTGAACATTTTCTCCCATTCTGTCAGTTGTCTATTTACTCTATTGATTACGTCCTTGGCTATGTAGAAGATTTTTAATATAATCAAATCCCATTTATGTGGGTCACTACTAAAGTTTTAAGACATACTGTATTATTATTTTTCCTCATTCTGTGGGTTGTCTATTTGCTCTTTGGTTCATGTCCTTGCCTTGTGGAAGCCTTTTTAATTTGATCAGGTCCCATTTATTTATTTTTGTTTTTGTTGTGATTGCTTTCAGGGCCTTCTTCACGAATTCTTTGTCTAGGCCAGTATCTATAAGAGTTTTTCCAACATTTCCTTCTGTGATTCGTATAGTTTCATGCCTTAGGTTTAAGTCTTTTATCCATCATGAGTTAATTTGCATGAGTGGTGAGAGGTGCAGATCCTGTTTCAGTCTTTTACATGTGGCTATCCAGTTTTCCCAGCACCTTTTATTAAATGGGGATTCCCCCCATGTATTTTTTATCTGTTTTGTCAAAAATAAGATGAGAATATGAAGATGATTTCATCTATGGATTCTCTGTTCTGATTTATAGGTCTATGTGTCTGTTTTTGTGCCAGTACTATGCTGTTTTAGTTACTGTAGCCTTGCAGCATAGCTTGAAGTCTAGTAAAGTGATGCCTCCTACTTCCTTCTTATTATGTAAGGTTGCATTTTTTTCTATATCTGGAAAAAAATGGTGTTGCTATTCTAGTAGGAATTGCATTAAATCTTTAAATCACTTCGGGTGGTATAGCCATTTTAACAATGTTGAGTCTGCCAATCCATGAGAATAGTATATTTTTCCATCTATTACATCTTATGCAATTTCTTTCCTTAGAGTTTTAAAATTCTTCCTATAGAGGTCTTTCACCTCCTTTGTTAAATATATTCCTAAGCGTTTTATTTTCTTTGTTGCTACTGCATCTTTAATTTGGTTCTCAACTTGGCTATTGTTGATGTGTGTGAAAGCTACTCATTTGTGTACATTAGATTTGTATAACCTGAGACGTTACTGAATTTATTTATCAATTCCAGGATTCTCTTTGTCTAATTAAAAAAAATAATAATAATTCACCACAAGCAAGTGGGCTACCTTCTGGAGAAGCAAGAATGTTTCAACATACACAAATCTATAAATTTACCACATAAATAGATGCAAAAACAAAGGTCATATGAGCCTCTCAATTGTCACAGAAAAAGCATTTGACAAAATTCAGCACCTTTTAATGATAAGAACATTCACTAAAATTGGTGTAGATGAGATATTCCTCAAATATAAAGGCCACATATGACAAACCTCCAGCTGACATTATATTGAATGAGGAAAAATTGAAAGTATTCTCATTTAGAGCTGGAACCAGAGAAGGTTACCCACTTTTTCACCACTTTTATTCAATTTGGTGCTGAAAATTCTCTCAAGAGTAATTAGGGAGAAGAAAATACAGGGGGTCCACATTGAGAAAGAAGACTTCATACTATTGCTTTTTGCTGATGATGTGATCTCATATGTATAAATATATATATGTATATATATATATGTATTGCCTTTTCATTTCTTAATGATATCTTTGGAGAAACAGGAGATTTTAATTTTGATGCAGTCCAATTTATCTTTTTCTACAATTCTGGTTGGTGGTTTCTATATCCTAAGAAATCTTTGACTATTCCAAAGTATGAAGTTTTTGTCACGTGTTTTCTTTGAGATATTTTATACCTTTTGATTTTACATTTATGTGTATGATCTATTTGAAATCATTTGTATTAGTTGAACAGTAAGAGTTGAGTTTCATTGTTTTCTCCCATTTGTTCTATTTGTTTCCTTTTATTCTAATATCATTTGTTGAAATGATTGTCTTTTTCCTTGGCAGCTTTGTCAAAAAATCAATTGAAAGTGTGTGTGTGTGTGTGTGTGTGTGTGTATGCTTGCTATACTTGTGGCTACTTTATTTTACTCTACTGATGTACTAAAATGGTACTATGTTTTGCATACTGTAGCTTAATAATAAGTGTTAGATACAGTCTGTCTTCTAATCTTATTCTTTTTTTATAGTGTAGTTTAGACAATTCTGGTACTATACTTTTAATACTGTAGCTTTATAGTAAGTCTTAGAATTAAATAGTGTCTGTCCTCTAATTTTATTCCTTTAAAAAGTATTTTAAGGCCATTCTAAGTCCTTTAAGTTTTTATGTAAATTTGAAAATGAGGTTATCAATTTCTATTTTGATAGAAGGGTGGTTCAACAAATAAAATATGTGCAAGACCATTGTGTATAGATTTGTGTATGTTGAATCATCCAATGCCTATTAGAATTTGACTGGAATTTAATTAAATCTATAGATCAATTTGAAAAGAGTAGACATCTTAATATTGAGTCCTCCAATCCGTGAATGTGTTATATGTATTTATTTAAATTTTCTTTTTTTTTTCAGAAATATGTTGTAGGTTTCAGAATCAAGATCTGGCACATATTTTATTTGATATATTTCTAAGAATTTTGTGTTTTATGATGCTTTTACAAATATCTTCTAAAAATTTTAATTTATAGTTTTTTTCTAGTACATGGAAATACAATTAATTTTTATATGTTGGCCTTATATCCTATGACCATGCAAATTTTGCTTACTGAATCTAGGGTTTGGGTGTGTGTGTGTGAGAGAGAGAGAGAGAGAGAGAGAGAGAGAGAGAGAAAGAGAGATCCTTAGAACTTTCTGTGTAAGTTATAAATTGTAAATAATCATGCTTTATACAAATAAAAAAAGATTTACTCCTTCTTTCCTAATACCTATGCCTTGTTTTTCTTTTTCTCATGTTTTACTGCAACAAACTCTAGAATGGTATTGAATAGAGGCAGTTGTAATGAATAACCATCTCCCCATTGTCCTAATGTTTTATTTGTATATTGTATTAGAAATCTACCTTACAAAATTGTTGCTTTTGCTTTCATCAGTAGGTTGTTTTTAATTTCTTTTCTTTTTTTTTTTTTTGCAGTTTTTGGCCAGGGCTGGGTTTGAACCCACCACCTCCAGCATATGGGGCCAGCGCCCTACTCCTTTGAGCCACAGGTGCTGCCCTAGGTTGTTTTTAAAAGAGAGTAATAGAAGAATAAGTTCTTATATTTACTCATATGTTTACCATTGCCGTTTCTTCACTTTCTATCAATATGAGTTCCCATCTAGTATTGCTTCCATTCAATCTTAAGAATATCCTTTTGTATTTTTTGTGGTGCTAGTCTGTAGGCAACAGGTTTTGTCAGTTATATTTTTAAAGAAAATGTCTTTATTTCACTCTTGTTTTGGAGAGAAATGTTTGCTGTCTGGATATAGAATTCTGGGCTATTTTTTTTAACATTTTAAATATGTCATCCCTTACTGCTAATATATAGCCTTTTTTGAAGTGTTAGTTGTGTGCTGAATGTTATTGAGGTGGTAACAGGGTGTTACAGAGGTTTCTGCACTCTGGCTAGTTCAGAACTCTAATATTAGTCTCCCACCTCTGCTTGACTTCTAATATTTTTGTTTTGCTGTAGGCACCCTAACAAAACTTCACTGTAAGCCTCCTGTGGTCTTTTCTTGCACATGAGTAGTCCAGTCCTCAATGAAGGACTCATGGATGCACCCCATATAGAACTTTGGAGCTCACGTCTGGAATCTATGGTGCCCCTCAGATTCTACCCTCCTCCATATATCCAAACTAATGTGTGACTTCTCCCCTGAGCAGAATGCTGAAGGAACTGAACGTTTGGACTCCAGCTCCACTGGAGCTGTTTTGGGAAATTGTCCCAGGTGGAAAGCAGGATAGGATGGTATGGAGCAAACATGGTGCTTGCCTTTTGTGCTTCTTTTTCTCCCCCCACTGCCTAAAAATACTTTCTTTTAATATTTTCCTCAGTTTTATAGCAATATATGAATGTTAGAGCCAGCTCATCCCAGTTTGGTGCGAAGCAACTTTTAAATTTTTAGAAATACTGCCAGATAGTTGTTAAACAATGTGTAATCAGCTAAATGGAGAGTATGCAATATGCCATGAAACCAGCAAATGTTACAATCCAGGCTTTTTTTTTCTTTTAAATATGAGAACTGATTGTTCAGATTTACCAGTGTATCACTGCTTAATGATAGTAGAGCTGGTCAGGTACTAATTGCTACATCATGGCTAGAAGATGAAGTTCCATTTTCTATTAATTCACTTATTTCTTAATCTCTTTTCAATTTGACTTTAATTGCCTTCAATCTACTTTAAAAGACTATTTTGTCCCTGAACTTTTCTATGTTCTTTTTTTATTCATGCCTCTGATAACTGGACCCATATTTGCTGATATTTCTTCTGACCTTAGTTACTGTAAGTATACATTAGAATTGGTATTTTTTTCTGTCTCACTAATTGCTCCTTCTGTTACTTTTAAGGACTTCTTTTTCCTGCCCCTAACTGCAGGCTCTCTCTATCATTCAGTTTCTCCTCTAGGTAGCTAGATGGTGAAAGAAGAGGGTTCTGACGTGTAATGAAATTTGAGGTGTATGGAGAAACAATGTAATTGCCCTTTCTTGTCTATTCACACACTTTAGTTGGTCTAGTGAACCCTTTTGTGATTTTCAACTTTCAATTCACTGTGATCTACATGTTCCACCTTACTTTCACTCCTTGAAAAGATTTATGTCAATGACTTCTCTGATCCTCTGTTGGAAATGAGTTGAAATACTTGAAGCTGAAAAACCAAGAAGAGATGAGAGAACAAAAAGGGAATGGGTCCTGAAGGTACTTGTATATCTGCCAACTT
The DNA here is from genome assembly GCA_963574655.1 of Perodicticus potto. Classification (NCBI taxonomy): domain Eukaryota; kingdom Metazoa; phylum Chordata; class Mammalia; order Primates; family Lorisidae; genus Perodicticus; species Perodicticus potto. The sequence goes on from CAUYRH010025751.1 coordinate 43,013, forward strand.
TCTTACCCTTCTTTTGATCACTCATACCTTCTACAAATTTCAGCAAATGCCTATTATAGCTCATATTGGATTCTGTCACTTTAAACAAAATGTGGTCTAATTCTCAGTTCTACTTTTAATGTAGTTAAAATTCACATCTTCCATGAGCCTTGTCTGACTACCCTTGCCCCCAGAATATCCATTTCTTCTGTGTAACTACTATTTTCTAGTCTTTTCACCAATTACATTATTCAGTATATTCATCATTATGTTTATGTATTAGTTCAACTAGAAGCTACTTAAGGGCAGATATAATTTTCTGTTGTTTTTTTTTTTTTTTTTTACATCCAGTGTCTAGTAATTTTTAGAAACTCAACCCATCCATGGTGATGGATTGATTTCTGAATCTATTTAAATGTACATACTCTTTAGAAAACTCTATTTAATTTTTGTTTCTTTCCAAATCAACTCATCCTGTTTACTTAACACTACAACATCAACATGATTAATCACTTCTTTTAGAAGAAATAAGTTTAATTAGTTAAACATCAATCCATGGATTTAGTGAAATGGCTAATCCAATACATTTATCTTAACAAACAAGATAATTTGATGTGGTCTAGATATTTTAGTGAATAGTTATTATAGTTGATCAAATGTGCTTCATCCATCACAATGTGATTGGATGATTATGATTAACCTTCAAGTACCCCTAACATTTCCCTTCCAACTTGTGGAGACAAGTGTTCTAAAAAAGCATTTGTGGCTCTATTTCCTCTGTTTAGAAAATTCACTTTACTCTATATCCACTCTCTTCCTGGAACATTCTCATGCTGGCCTGATTTCTCCTCTTTACAGCTTGTTTTCACGTGACTAGAGTTCTCATTCTTTATATAGCTGCTTTTTAAGAGTAATCAAGTACACTTGGCCTTCCAATTCAATACTACTTACATGATGCAAATAAGCCAAACAAGTAACAGACACAGTCAATAAAACAAAATTACCATACACTTTAAGATGTAAGAATAACAGATTAGAGATTGGTTTCATTATGAGAGAAGTCACAGAAGTTGACTGTCTTTTAAAACATCTAGTCTGAATGACATCAATTTACACATGAGAAAAGCCAAGCTCAAATAAAGGGAAATGACCTGCTCCAGGTCATGTAGTTGGTTATTTTTAAAGCTGGGAACAGAACCATGGTTTGATCCCTAGTTCACAGCTCTTTCCTTCATCACAAATATTTTAAGTTGAAATTCTCCTCTCTTCTGTTTTGTCCCACTTACCTACCTTGAAAGTAGAAAACTAAATGGATATTCTTTCTCATTGTTTCTTTACTTTTTATTTTGTCTGCTACTTTTCACAGAAAAAAAAATCCATAGCAAGGTGGCTATACTAGGCCTTTCCTTTCCTATACTTCCTTTTCTTTCTTCAATTTAATCTACTTTCATTCTACTTCACATCTACCCTACTGGCAATGTCCCCAGTTATCTCCATGCTGCTAAATTCATTGTCACTTCTCTGTCCACCTCTTATTGAATTATTAGCAGCATTCAGTATGAAAAATACTTCTCTTTTAAATTCTGTGAATCAACAAACTCTGATTTTTCTACTCTTTTCTTTTTTGTTTTTTAATTGTCTTCTTCTCCCACAACTTAACTCTAAGAAACTTTACCAGTTGGGGCGACACCTGTGGCTCAAAGGAGTAGGGCGCTGGCCCCATATGGTGGAGGTGGCGGGTTCAAACCCAGCCCCGGCCCCCAGCCAAAAACTGCAAAAAAAAAAAAAAAAGAAACTTTAACAGTTGTCAAAATTTTAGAGAAGAAGCTATGAAAAATCTTGGTAAGAAAACCTGACAAAGACATTACAAAAAATAAAATTACAATCAAATATACCTCACAGATGCAAAAATCCTTAACAAAATATTAGTAAATAAAATCTAATAGCACATAAAATGGATAATACTAAATGGAGTTTATCCGTGTATGTAATTTTGGTTTACTGTTAAAAAGTTAGCAATGTAATTCACCATACTAACAACATGCAGGAGAAAAATGTATGACCATCTTAATGGAGAAAAAATCATTTCATAAAATTTACACCCATTCATTGATAAAAGCTTTTAGAATTCTAGGAATAGAAGGAATTTTCTCAATCTGATAAAAGACTTCTATGAAATACCATGAGTTAACAGCATTTCTGATGGTGAAATATTTAGTTCTTTTTCCTAAGACCACAAGAAGGCAAACATATCCATTTTTACCACTTCTATCAACATTTTAGTGGACATCTTAGCTATTGAAATAAGAGTAGACATTCAGATGAGAAAGAAATTAGTCTTTAGTCATATATGACATAATTTTCAAAGTAGGAAAGCCTAATGAAACCTCAAAAAAGCTGCTAGAACTAATATGTGAACTTAGCAATGTCTAAGGATACAAGGTCAATATGTAAAAATCGATGCATTTTCCATATTTAAGTACATAAAACAGAGAAATAAAATTTAAAAAATCAATTCCATTTGCTATAGAGTCAAAAAGCATAATGTACTTGGGAATAAATTTAACAAAACCACATAAGTCCTTCACATTGATAACCACTAAATACTGCTGAGAAAAATTAGAGAAACAGATGGCAAGATATACCATATGCATTTGATTAGAAGACATACTACTGTTAAAATGTTGATTCTTCCCCATAAATCTATAGATTCAATACTATCTCAATAACAGTTTTGCCAGGATTTTTTCAAAGAAATTAATAGGCTAATTCTAACATTTATATAAAAATGTGTGGGAACTATAATATTTAGAGAAATCTTGAAGAAGAACAAAGTTGGAGGACTTAACCTAGCCTTATGATTTGCTTTCAAGTTACAGTAATTAAAAAACTGTAATACTGGTGAAAGGTCGGTATAAATAAATAGGTCAATGGAAAAAGATTAGCAAGTCCAGAGTTAGACCCCCTACTGATAATAATTTTGTTTGATTTTCAACAAAGGAACCAAAACCATGTAATAGGAAAAAGAAAATCTTTTGAACAAAATATGCTAGAACAATTGGATATCTTTATAGGAAAAAAAACATGAACCTTGACCTCACACCATAAAAGAATACTTGAGATAAATCTTAGACCTAATCATGAAAGCTAAAACAATAAAGATTCAAGGAGAAAACTCAGGAGAATGTCCTTGGAACTTTGAGACTAGGCGAAAGTTTCCTAGATAGGATACAGAAAACTGAAACTTTATAGTTGGCAAATCTGATATCATCAATATTAAATGTCTCTTCATCAAAAGACACTATTAATAACAGGTAATCTACAGACCTGCATAAAATATTTATAAGGGCAGCACCTGTGGCTCAAAGGAGTAGGGCTCTGGCCCCATATGCTGGAGGTGGCGGGTTCAAACCCAGCTCCGGCCAAAAACTGCAAAAATAAATAAATAAATAAAAATAAAAATAAAATATTTATAAAACATACATCTGAAAAAGGGCTGATATTCAGTATATATAAAGAAATAATTTCACTACTCAACAATAAAACTACAACCCCATTTTAAAAATTGGCAAGCTGTTTAAACAGCTAGCCTTTCAGAGAAAATTATGTAAATGACGATATGTAAAAAATCGTCAAAATTATGGTCATTGGGGAAATACAAATTATGTGAGAATGTTCATATCAGATAGACTTATGATGTCTAAAACTGGAAACAGCCCAATTTGCTCATCAACAACCGGTTAAACATACTCAGGTATAGTTATGTAACGGAATATTGCTTCGCACCAAAAAGGAACAAACTACTGATACTCATAACATGGGTCAATCTCAAAAACACTAAGCTTAATGACAAAAGTTTTCCACAAAAAAGCATATGCAATATAACTATACTTATATGAAGTTCTAGAACATGCAATACTAATCTGTGTGGCAAAACATTGAGAACCTTGTTTGCTCTGGAAGAGAAGAATGGGGGAGTTTCTGGGAAGGCATGTGAGGAAACTTTCAGGATGATGGTAATGTTTCCTTTTTGATTAGAGTTAGGACAGTGGGCAAAATTTTGCTCCCCAGGTATTTTCTGGAAAAATATTTAGAAAATTTATAGGCATAATTGGACAAGGGAGTATACAGAGCTGATGACATCCCCTGGGTAGCAGTCAGGGATACTGCTAAACATCCTACAGTGTCCAGGGATAGCCATTCCACCACAAAGAATTAGCTAAGGTTGAGAAAAGCATTGAGGTTTCAAAAACCTGAGCTAGGGTTACATATTGTACATGAATTTCTCAAAACTCATTAAATGATGTACCTCTGCCACATTTTTGATGTAAAATAGAAGAATTAAAACCAAATATTTATCCTTGTTACTAATGTGCATATTGTAGTAGGGGAATGGAATAAAGTATTCTTTCTTTCATCTCAAGACCATAAAAAATAATGTGGATTGATACATGGATAGTAGGATGGATATATGGATATCTATATAATAAAATACATGTAGTAAAGTTTTAATTATACAGTCTACATCAGTAGTTCTCAATCTGTGGGTCACGACCCACAGGAACTGTATTAAAGGTTCATGGCATTAGGAAGGTGAAGAACCACTGGTCCACATGGTGAGTAACTAAGTATTCACTATTTAATTCTTTCATTTCTGTAAGTTTGAGAATTTTCATAAAATGTTATCATCATTGGTTTTTTTCCTTTAACTCACCCACCTACCCATATCTCCATCAGTATGCCTTGCCTATTCTGTTATCAAAATACATCTTCAGTCAGTTCACATTTATCTATTTCTACTCTAGCAGTAACACTCTCAACTAGACCACAGCAGAAGCCTACTACTCACTGCAGCCGGAGCTCCCTGATTAAAATCTCTGAACCAACAGCTCCCTGTATGCAAAACAAGAGTCTTCTGCCTTACTTGTCCCCTGGACCCAACACTTGCCTACTTTTTCAACTCTTTCCTGACATCTACTATGTCACTCTCTCTAGCTACTCTGGCCCACATTAATTTCCTAAACGGTCACACTTTTCCTCACATCAAGACTTTACCTGTTTCCTCTGCATGAAATACCTTTTCCATGACTCTTGACAAGGATAGCTCCATTCCTTTAGGACTCAGTTAACACAATACTTCTTGCTCCATCCATCTAAAGTATCATCTTTGGCTGGACATGGTGGCTCGCACCTGAAATGCAGAGACTTTGGGAGGCTGAGGTGAGAGGATAACTTGAGGTCAGAAATTTGACACCAGTAGGGCAAAATTGTGAGACCCCTATCTCTACCAAAATTAGAAAAAAAAAATTAGCCAGGTATAGTGGTGTGTACCTGTAGTCTTAGCTACTTGGAAGGCTGAGATAGGAGGATCCCTTGAGCCAGGAATGCAAGGGTGTGGTAGTAAACTATGATCACACCACTTCAATCCAGACTGGGAGATGGCTCTGTCTCAAAGAAAAGTGAATAAAGAAATAAATAAAGTATCCTCCTCCCTATCAACAACTTTCCCTCACTAGTTTTACTTCCTTCATAGCAGATCATTATATTTATCTTTTTTATTTGTGTGTTCTACTTGGATCTTAAAATCCAAGAAAGCAGACTGTATCTGTCTTGTTTGTTGTATTATCAAGCCCAGAACAGTGTCTAGCATGTTAAGTGCTAAATAAATGTTTGTGTATTGGGTGATATGCTTGGAAACTTGATAAGATGAACTTTTTCAATGTCCTAGAAATGCCCACCTGCTGGAGAACAAGATTCTATGAGGCACTCTCTTAGATAAAGGAAGTGCCATGTAGAGACATAGAAGATTATGAAACATGATCAACATGAAGAGATCCTCCTTCAGGCAGATGTGCCTCCAGGCTCAACACACTATTTTGGCTCAAGAATAGAAGATTAATGAGGTGTCTTCCTGAATCTCTTCACATATGCATTAAAGATCATGCTGTAGGAGAATATTTATTGACACAGGGAAAGTTCATAATCCACTCTCAAGTGAAAAAAGCAGAGCCATGCATGGTGGCTCATGACTGTAATTCTAACACTTTAGGAAACTGATAGAGGTGTATTGCTTGAGCTCAGGCGTTCCAAACCAGCCTGAGCAAGAGAGAGACTCTGTCTCTGCTAAAAATAGAAAAATAGTTGGGCATGGTGGTGGGTGCCTATAGTCCCAGCTACTTGGGAGGCTAAGGCAAGAGGATTTCTTGAGCCCAAGAGTTTGAAGTTGCTGTGAGCTATGACACCATGGCACTGTACCCAGGGAACAGAGTGACATTCTGTCTAAAAAAAAAAAAAAAAGAAAGAAAAAGAAAAGAAAAAGAAAAAAAAGACAATAAAAAGGTAGATGTTAGAAGAATTTGCTCAATACTATCTCCAGAACACTAAGCACCCTGAAAGACCTCATCCCTTTCTTACACAATATTTTTTTAGGATTGTTAATGGATTATTTTCCTTGCCTTAGATCTTCTGAGGGGAGACACCTTTGTTTACTCTTGGAATCAGAGGGCCTGGGTATTTTTGTAAGTCCCCAGGATAAAAAGCCTTAAAGTAGGTATAACCCATGGGATATTTATTTGATGGTAAGTGCAAATGGTATGCATAATACTAAGGACAGGGTTAAATTGACCAAAAGGAAGTTTATGTTGCATTACATTATTGTCTGTGCCCTGAGGAGTTTAATTCTAGCTGGTTCACAGAACTGACTCCTGTGATACATTGAGAGACCTGGTGTGCACCACTCTGAAAGCAATATGGAAAGGCATCTGTTTTCTTAGTGTTCCTAAGTTTTTCACCCTTACTTTAATATCTAAATTACAATAATCTGAGGAACCCTCCTGTGTGACTGCAAGAATCCAATTCTGTGCCCATTTATCTCTGAGGTTCACTGGAGGAATATTGTACCATTTTTCTGAAACTGCCCTAACAAAGTACTACACATTGTGTGGCTTAAAGGAAAAAGAGTATTTATTGTCATACAATTCTGAAGACCAAAAGTCCAAAAAAAATGTTGGGCAGGTTGGTTCCTTCTGAGGGCTGAGGGAGAGAATCTGTTCCTTACCTGTCTCAACTTCTCACAGTCTTGGGTGTTTCTTGACTTTTATGTGACATTCTTGTTACTTCTTCTATGAATGTCTGTCTCTGGGTCTGAAGTTCCCTTTTTCTAGGCACACTCCTCATATTGTTTTAGGGCTCAACACAATGTATAATATAATACATTATAATGTGTTATATTACTTTGTGATGTAATATAACTAGGACCTCATTTTAACTTGATTTTCTGCAAAGACCCTATTTTCAAATGATTCACATTTATAGTTACTGGGCTTTAGGACTTCAACATTTTGGGGGGCAACACAACTTATACCATAAGCAATACCAACCTGGGTGAGGCCATATTCCACTCACTCCAGCCCTCTGTTCTGGCTCCATCCCACTTGTTTCCACATCACTTCTTCCTCAGGCTATGATAGTACACTCCTATCACGATCTTTATGAAGATATAAGGATGAAATAAGTAAAATTAAAGGCAGAGAAGAGAAACTTGAAACTAGATTAGATACATTAGCTCTTCAAGTTCAGTGTTTACAACCTCTTACTGGGGTTCTGGCCATCTTTGTCTTACCCTTTGGTCTGCTGCCAGATTGTGGTATCACGATCATCCTCCTTAGAGGAATTTTCTGTATTTCACTTGTTTCCTTACGCCCTTCCAAGGCTTCCTGCAGAAAAAAACACAAAATCAGTCAATATTTAAATGAGCACTCCGGAGACTGACCTTTTAAACAATCAATCAAAACTCTGTTATTATTATAAAGACTACTTAACACAGTATTTGTAGTACCTGCACTTGGGTACAGATCTTCCTAGTGAAGAGTGGGTAGGTACCTGCCTTAGAACTGATTGGCTAACAACTATCACCAAAATGATCTTACCTAGCATAAAGAGGGAGCATCCTATAAGTACAGATTTTGAGCAAAAACTGCTGTAGTGTTTTTGTAAAAGCATGACCATTTTTCTTACTATCACTGTGTCATGGTCTGGGTAGGGTCTCCCAGATGAACAAGGTTTCACAAGAACTGTACTTTACAAGATGATAATTATTATCTGGAATAGTCATTTTCTTTAAATACACATCCATATAAGCAGAGTAATAAGCATAGGAGTTGTAAGTGACAGAATTGTTCAACCAAAGAATAAGTTAGCAGAGGCATTTGTCTAATGGCCCTGCATGTGAGGGCAGGGTCTACACAGCTGAAGAGCTTTCTACATGAAAGCTGTGAGGCAGAGAAGCAGATGCCATGGGGTCCAATTTAGATAGGTTGCTGGTAATATGCATCAAACTTCTCTCAGAGCTATATGGAAATCAGGTAAGTTGCAGGGAGGGTGCACAAGCCACAGAAGCATAGGCTACGGTCCCCCTGTGTCCCAGCCATATGTGTTTATGTTCTAAGTCAGTCCACCTTGTCACTGGCCCTTCAGGATGGTGGCTAATTGCAATCTCTTGATCAGCATATGAATGGGGATTGGGGATGCACTCTACCAGGTTAGGGAAGTAAGGGAAGGCATCACAAAGAATCTAACATTTGAACAAGTTCATGAGGCTGAGATTTATAAGTGTGTGCCATTGGGGTGAATATAGCCAACAAAACATGTCCAACTCAACCCCCTCAATAGATTTCACATAGCAACAAAGACTCATGGCTTCTCTGGAAATGGAAACACCTGTTAAAACACTAAGCCTGCATTCTTGAGAAGAGGAGTAGGCTAAATCTGCTAGTTCTCTGCCTCCTTAAGAAAGGATGTATGATCTTCAGTTCTACATAGTCTCCACTTCTCCCTATTTTGTCCTCAGTGTGCAGGCACAGGCAGTTGCCTCCAATTTCTACTGATCTTGGTCTGATTCTTTTTATAAATAGAGAAATATTTAGAGGTAGAAAAACAAAAGATAGGCTGGGGTAATAACATGATTTTTTTTATATTAACCAATTTTCCTTAGTCATATTGCTATCTGTCAAAGCCCAATAAACATAGCAATTTTTAGAATCTTTGTTATTAAATAAACAAAAAGAATAGGACTTAGTAGGAGAGAAAGAGCAATGTGTGGGTCAGTGGAAAGAACATTTCAATCATAAGAAACTAAATGTGCAGTGTGGCTGTTCCTTGCCATGTCCAGGAATTTCAACATGGCTGGGATATTGACCTGCCTAGAATGATAGAGAGGGATGAATGGGTAGGACTAGTTCAGAGTGTAGGAAGAGGAAGGTGGCTTGAATGACTTGCTAAGCAGTTGGGAATCCAGGAGATCCCCAGTAATAGAAACGATGGGATGTGCAATGGATGAGGGGACACGCCAAGCAATTGATAATCAATTACAGGAACAGGTTATTTAGAAGGGAACAGATGAATGGGTATGGGCCTTTTGTAGTCTTCAGTGACAGGGCATATTGTAGGATTAAGAACTGAAGTGAAACTTTGAAACCTCAGTGCAGGTCAGCCAAATTATTCACTCCATGTTGGCCACCACAACAACCAGGTGAAATGTGAAAATGTGGTTAAAGACCTGAAAGGCAAAGTCAATTAGAATGGTTTTGTTTTGTTTCATCTTGTTAGTTGAGTTTTTTTTTTTTTTTTTTGACCTCTTTTGGGTTGAAGTACATACTGGACATATATTTCTAGCATTTTCTTTCTTGGTGCAAATGATAGTCAACCTAATGCCAATTAACATGAACCACGGCACCATGACACTACATGTATTCAAGCTTAGCTGGCTCCTGACTTGCAGTGATGCTGACTGCCATTTGGGAACTTAATGTTTCATAGCATGTGCTTGTTAGATAACATCTTTTTTTTTTTTTTTTTTTGAGACAAAATCTCATTCTTTTGACCTGGGTATGGTGTTATTGTTTACAGCAACCTCAAATTCTTGGGCTCAAGCAATCCTCTTGCCTCAGCCTCTTGAGTAGCTGGGACTATAGGTGCCCACTGCAGCATCTGGCTAGTTTTTCTAGTTTTAGTAAAGACCCTTTAGTAAGAGGGTCTCACTCTTACTCAAGCTAGTCTGGAACTCCTGAGCTCAAGCAATCCACCCACCTTAGCCTCCCAGAATGCTAAAATTAGAGATGTGAGCCACTGTGTCCAACCAGCTATCAATATCCTTAGACCTATTTTAGACAACGGGGAAAAACAGAACTGATTCTTAATGCCAAATTAACACATTAGAGTGATTACTAAAAACAATGTTAATCCTTCAGTAGCCATTTCATTTATTTAGGACTTTGGATTTAATAAGTCACTTCTTCATAATTTTGTTTGATTTTCATGTCAAGCAAAGCTGTGATATGGAGAGAAGGTTAGAATTATTATGTATATTTTATATAAAGAAAACTTGAGACTCAAAGAAGATGAAGTAACTTGCCCCAATTTATATAACTAGTAAGTGCAAATCCATCTAGGAAGACAGGTTTTATGTCTCCTGTTTCATTGCTCTTTACCTGTTCAAAATTCAGCACATTTTATCTGTTAAATCACTGTTTTTAAAGAGGCAATCTTTAAAACAAAAGGTTAGTATTGTATTAGCAATGATAATTTTTTTCAGTATCAAATGACATAAAATCCAACTCAAACTGGCTTTAATAAAATGGGACTCTGGTTGACATACATTTCTAGGATAATCCGAGATTCAGTTGTGACTTGATCCGGCAGGGAGACTTAGTTTCTCTCATCTCCAGGCTTTGCTTTCTACTGTGTTGACTTCATTCTCAAGTTTCCCAGAATAGCTGGATAGCTGTCAATTAACTTCAACCCATAAATGTTCCCATATTTGGGTCCAGCAGACATAAAAGAAAAAATCTTCCTGGCAGTTCTCAAGTAAGCCCTGGGATTCATACTGATTGAACCCATTTGGGCCATGTGCTCATCTTAGAACCAGTCACTGTGATGTGCTAATGTATTAAGCTGAATAAGAGACCTTGTCTCTGGAAACAGAACTGGAACCACACATGGACTGAAGAAAGTGGGAAGAGCATAGTTCTCCAAAGAAAATGGAAGATGAGAGTATCAGAAAAGAAGGGGAATAGAGTTGAGGGTGGAGCAAGATGGTGGCCGAGTAACAGCTTCCTGGCAACTGGGCACGGTGAGACAGGGGAGAGAAGAATTCAGGCATCTCTGTCTGGCAGGATCTGCCCAGAAACATCCCTTTGGGGACTCAGGAAGACAGTGTGAGACTTCTGGACTCCCTGAGGAAGGCAAAAGCGGTGGAGATCTGGCAAGTGGTCGCATGTGTTCGTTCAGTCTAATCCTGCTGGCAGCTGTGGGTGTAGCAGCAGTGAGACTGCAAGCTGGAAAAGCCTTACCTATGAGCTGTTTGGGTTTCTTTTGGACTTGGCACTTGGTTGAACTGCCTTGGGAGAAGTTGGGCAAGAGTGCGGAGGTCTTTGAGTGTTGTCTGGGTCCCCAGACTGGGCCACCGAGCCAGATGGAGCTACCAGTGTTTGGTTGTGGGCTGTGTGGAGCCATTGTGGGAGAACTGTCCTGGCAAGCTCCACCCTCAGGGTCTCAGAACAAGCATCGGGAGAGAGCGAGTAATCTAGTGAATGAGCAGCCCAAAGGCGGGGACTGAGACACCTTGCAGCCTTAGCTCTCAGGGGCATAGGGTGAGACCAGTTTTGGCACAAAGGCTAAGTGGATAGCCATTTAAGGAGTGATCCCAGCCACAAGCGCTTTCCTGGGAAAGCTTCTGCTTAGCCCAAGTTAGCAATTTAAAGTGCCTTCTAAGCAGGCTGAGGAGGATTTAAGCTCTCCACCCTGCAGGGTTTGAGAAATCATTAGAGGCCTCCGTTCTCCACTTTGTACAGCAAAATGTTGTATATCAACATTGTGACTAACTTATTGTACCCTAGAAGATCACCTTGTGCCCAGACAATATCAGCAAGATATATATACTGCTTTGTTTTTGGTTTTGTTTTGCTTTGTGTTTTTTTTTTGTTGTTGTTTGTTTGTTTTTGTTAGTGTTGTTTTGTTTTTAATTTCAGTGTTTTCCTTAAAGATTTTCCTTTCTTTTTTCTTTCTTTTATTTCCTCATTTTTCTAGTTTAAATATAATTTTCCATTGTTGCCTTTTTCAACAATTAGAACTTCAATTTTGCTAGTGTTTCTATGCATATTAATTGTTTCCCCCCCACAATTTTATCTTGTAAAGTTTTCGGTTTGCTTGTTTTGGTTTGATTTATTGCATTTTTGTCTTTCCTCTCTACTTGGTGGAGGTAGGGTACTGTGTTCACACAGGCTGGCAAAAAGCTGCTGACCTAACCACCCAACTCGGCACGCCCAGAGGTTGGGGGTTCTTAAGGTTGGGTCAAAGTACCCCACTGTACACCTATATTGCTCCTGTCCCCCTCTTTCTGTGCCTCTCTTCTTTTGGTCGATAGTTGCTTCTACCCACACACACTCCCTTCTCCTTTTTCTTCTCTTTTTCTTTCTTTTTTCTCTCTCTTTTTTCCTCTCTTTCTTTCTTTTTTCCCTTCTTGCTCTTCAATCTTCTCATCCTTATGATCCTGTACCAAAAGGACTCATTGAAACCCTAGTCCAGAGGCACGGCAACTTAAAGAACAGGAAGAAGTGAAAGGAAAATTAGGGCAAGGAAACAGATAAAAGAAATTACTCATGAGGAAGAATTAGCAGAAAACTCCTGGCATCATGAAAAACCAGTCCAGAGCAACCCCCCCAAGGGGCTGTGAGGTACATACCGCAGAGGATTCCACCTATAAGGAAATGTTAGAAAAGACAGAAAGGGAATTTAGAATACAGATGATGAAAATAATCAAGGAAATGAAGGAAATATTGAAGGTAAATGCTGATAAAGTAGAAAAAGAAATTCAAGTACAGAATCAAGTAAGAGATGAACGCTATGAAGAATATAAAAAGGATATGGCAGAGATGAGGGAACTGAAGCAGTCAAATAGGGAACTTAAAGATGCAGTAGAAAGTATCAATAACAGATTAGACCATGCAGAAGAAAGAATCTCAGAGGTAGAGGACAAAGCTCTTGAGATAACTCAGATGCTTAAAGAGGCAGAAAAGAAGAGAGAGAAAGCAGAACGTTCACTGGCGGAGTTATGGGACTCTATGAAGC
>CAUYRH010025752.1:0-18772 GCA_963574655.1 Perodicticus potto
TTTCCCCCTTCTTTAAACTTTAAATATTTGTTCTTGATATAATGATTGTAGGAATTGCATTAATGATATTTAACTTATTACTTTGAGGTGGGTACTATTATTTAGTTCTTGACCTCAGAAACTCTTTCATAACAGATAGACAGAGATCCATTTAAATATTGAACACCCATTTCCTATGCCTAGGTCAGTTTCTTGTGAATTTCCTAGGCCTGAATTCCATGGATGGACTGTGTCCATTCATTGATACACTCATTCACCTTGCCCCCGGTGGAAGGGACTATTCATTTGTTTCCTGACCAAGGAAACCATACAGCTATATATACCCTTAGGCTAGAGGCCTAGAGGAGGAGACGGGGAAAGACCGGGAGAGGAACGGAGAGAGCATCTCTCTCCCCACTTGAAATCTCTCCCTCTACCAGGAGCTTTGGTGTTTTCTGTATTCTTTTCTGTAAATCAATTCTGTCTTACGGAGGGGTGGGGGGGGAAATAATGTAATGAAGAATAATAAAATACATATATTTAATAAAAAAATAAATAAATAAAAGTGGTCAGAAATATTTTCAAAACTTAAAAAAATAATAAAATAAAATAAAAACTCAAAGTTAAATGAAACAGAACTACAATGTGTAACCAGTCATTAACATAACCACACAGAGTGGAACTACTAGATGTGGCTATAAAGCATAGTTACCATATTTGCCATGTACAATGAGCACTATTTTGCCCAAAATTTTCAGGGAAAAATAAGGATGCACATTATACATGGGTATTATTAACATATCTATATAAATGTTTTTAATTCTTTTATTTATGCATACGTGATAAAAGTGTAACTCCAGAAGGCAATAATGTTTATGCAAAATAATACCCTGAATATAGTAAGGGTTTTGTTGAACTTATAACAAATTTATAACAAAAACTTTTTTTGGCCAACGAAGAGTAACATATTTCTCTTCATATACTTTAGTCAGGAGCTAGCAATCTAGCTGCTATTTTTACAAAATTTATCAGAAAATCCCTTGGAAAACTGTCAAAATAGCTTTTTTTCACTGCAAGCTTTAAGCTAATAATTATTAAATATGCTAAAGAGTGTGGCAACAGAGCCGCTGAGAGACATTTTGGACCTCCTTTATTTTACTTAAAATTTCTTATAACATAATATATTAAAAAATAATTGCTAAAATTCCCTTATAATCCAAAATACAAGTGCTTAAATATAAAAAAATTAAATTTTGAATTCGAAAATTACAATGAAAGTTTTTTTTTTTCTGAAAGTTTGGGCCAGAAACATTGATGTGCATTATACATGGGAACACATTATACATGGCAAAATATGGTATTTGGCTGTACGTCCCTACTAGGATCTACACTAAGGGAAAAAGGAACTGGAGAAAGCAAAGTCTTAAGTAATTGTATCACTGGTGGTGGAGATGGTGGTATTATTATTCTGAAATTGTTATGAGTGTAAGGGGGGGATGAATCAAATGAATCATTTTGTGGGTCTCATTGAAAACCAAGAATTTCCACCTAGGAGAAAGTAAATACAGATGTAAGATAGATGAAAAAACCTTGTAATGTTGAACTTGAATAAAAACTATCTGTATGATACATATCAGTATGATACATATTTTCTAGTTTTATCCACAGGAAAAGCCCAGAAACAACAATCCAGAAGCACGGAGAACTCTTTGTGCCTAGATTGTTATCTCTAAATATCATTTCTCAATAAGAAAAATAACTCATTTGGAAAATGAGTTGGAAAAATAACTCATTTCATGTCTGGGGTGGGAAATGTACAAAATACGTCTGAAGAATTTGTTGTGGTTGTTGTGGCAGAAAGCTATCAAAGATTACCAGTATTATGTGAAATGGACTCAGGAGCCAACTTGAAGAGACTCTCACTGGCCAGTGATTGGACAATCTGAGCATTAATAACCTGTAAATCACATCTAGCATGTTTAAATCTGTGATATTTAAAAACATCCATTAGTCACCCTTAGAGGTTGCTGCAAAATGAACACACTATTTAGAAAGTTGATTTTTTTAAAACATGATTGAACATTAATCATGTTTTCTCTAAGAACTATGCCTCAGTATAACCAAATACTTGATGAGGAAGGTTTCTCTGTATAGAAGTACTATAGTTTTTAAAAGTATGTAATATAAAATTAGGCTGTCATCATTTTGCAATTCCTGATGAATTAATGCACATCAGCAATGATCAATGACTGCTTACCTTGCAGAGAGAGATCATCAGACACCATACACTTTTTAATAGAGCAGAGCAGCACCAAGGAAGTAGCCTTGTCAAAAGAAAAAAAATTGATTATGAATTTAATCAAAATTCAACATCCATCTACCAATTCACAGGAAACACATTTAACAGGGTATCTTAATCGTCACCACAGAGATGTCATCAGCAACACTGAGGCGTGGGAAACTCAGCAGGACAACCCACACAGTTTTATCTACAAAATATCTGCAAGGAAAATATTTTAAAGAAAAGAGATGGAGGAAAGAGCCTGTCAATTACAAGGAACTTAAGAGGTATAGTAATTAATTATGACATATAAACCTTACTTGGACTCTATTCAAATAACAAACAAAAACAAACAACTACTTTCTATAAGACATATGGGAAAAGTACACAAATACCTACTAATTTTTGATGATATCAAATAATCATATCACTAATCATAACTGCAAATAAAAGTGTGATAATGGTATTGCTGTGCATTTTTTTTACAAAAGAGTCCCAATCTTTCAGAGAATCTTACTAAAATTTTTACATATGAAGTTATACATTGTCTAGAATTTGCATCACAAAAATACAGGGGCAGAGAAGTTGGGGATCTAAATGAAACAAGATTAGCCGTGAGCTGACAATTGTTGCAGCTAATAGTGGGGTACATTATGCTGCTCCACTTTTAAATAAGTTTTGAAATTTTCTCCAATAAAAAAGTTAAAGGCAAACCTCTCATAATTACGCTGATGGAGAATCCTGTTTTTGTGATTCCTGTTTCCCAGGGAGTTAACAATGACTCATGAGCTTCCTTGAACAGCATAGGCTGAGGTGTGAAGAATCCCTGCTCTCAACTGGGAAGCAGTGACTTATGTCTGTTATCCTAGCACTCTGAGAGGCCAAGGTGGGAAGATCTCTTGAGCTCAGGAGTTCAAGAAAAGCTTGAGCAAGAGTGACACCCTATGTCTACTAAAGAAAAATTTAAAAATTATCTAGGTGTTATGGCAGATGCCTGTAGTCCCAGCTACTCAGGAGGCTGAGGCAGGAGAATTGCTTGATCCCAGGAGTTTCAGGTTGCTTTGAGCTAGGCTGACTCCATGGCACTCCAGCCTGGGCAATAGAGTGAGACTCTGTCTTAAAACAAAACAAAACAAAACAATCTCTTCTCTTCCCTCCTCTATTTTGTTCACAACAGATGGACAGAGTCAGGGTCGCACTTTTCACCAGGAGAAGAGCAGTGGAAAATGAGAGGTTGAAGAGCAAGCGCCAAAATTGTATTCTCAGCTGCAGAAATCAATATTCCTCTTCAGAGCCAGTGGGGGGGGGGGGGGAAAGTGCCAGCACCTGGCGGGAGCTGCAGCTCTGAGGGCTGAAAGCAAGTTGTATTGGCCTCACTTCCTTTGCTTTTCCTTGAGAGAGCCATGAGTTGCCTTCCAGGGCTCAGACCCCTGTAGGTTCGTCCAGATTAGCTATACTAGAGATTTCCACATGCTCCCAGGGTAGGAGGGGCTGACAGAAGAGGAATTCTCTACCAGCTTAGGGACATTTTTTCCCAGAGTCTAGACAGGGCTCTGCAGAGTTTTCCCAAACTCCATATCCATCACCACTTGTGTGGTCCAGGGCACAGCATCCTAATCAGTCTTCCTCCTCCTTTCATTCCCTGCCCCTCCTACACAACCAAGCTGTGTGATTCTTCACATTATACTTAGAGTGACCTTCTCAAAGCCCAAATCTTATTAATCCAACTTGCTCTTCCTTAAAAGCTATTGTTCCATGGCTGAAGACCCAAATACTCAACAGAGCTTCAAAGATCTGCATGGTCTACTCTCCTCTGGCCTTACTACAACCCTTCATCCTCTCTGCTCTCCAGGCCCCCTGGCTTTCTTGCTGCAGAATTTGTCACATGACCATTCATTCATGCAAAAAATACTAGTTGTGCATATACCACATTCTAGGCATAGGTACAACATGAAAAATTCCAATGATTCTACAGGTCTCAGCTTGAGCACAATTTTTCCAGGTAAATCTCTGCTTTTCTTGATTATATTTTTGTCCTCCCTCCCTTTTTTATGTTCTTATGGGATCAAGCACATCTATCTCTTCATAGTCCTTCCATGTGTACCTTTACTTGTGTGGTTAATTGAGTTCTTACTCCCACCACTAGACTACAAGCTCATAAGAACAAAGATTATTCAGATATTATTAATCAGATAGATTTTGCTCACCATTAGCAACCCCAAGACCCTAGCCTGAGCCTAGCACATAGTAGTTTTTAGTGGAGTAAAGATGGTCATAATTTTTTTTCAACTTATCATCAAAAGATGGAACTTTTTCTCCTTCAATCTGGGCTGGCCCCAAGACTTGTTTGATCTCCAGAATGCTACAGAAATGATACTGTGTAACTACCACACCTCTGCCTTGGCCACAAGTTCTTTTAGGAAGCCAGAAGTCATGCTGTGAGGAAACCCAGGTAGCTACACACAGGGCTAGCATAAAAGAGAAACAGGCCCTTGTTGAACAACTGGTATCCAAGTGACCCAGCCAACTCCATGGGAAGAAGCACCTCTCATTTAAGCCGTAAGATCTTGAGAAATCAACTGTCATTTTTGTACTCTAAGTTTGGGGATGGTTTGTTAGTGACCATAGGTCACCCCAAAAAACAAAGTTTCAAAACATTAATTGGAGAACCTGTGAGCAGTCTGTTGTCCTCTGAGTTACACTCAGTCTGATGGGCAGTATTATATGATCCAGCTGAGGAACATCTAGATAAGGTTAGAACCCTGGCCAAAAGACTCAGAAGTCTCCTTGGAAAACTCCTCAGTCAAGAGCCCAGAATTGAAGGGATCCCACCCACTGGGAAACAATGGTCAGCAAGCAAAGCAGCCTGACTTATCACTATGATGTTCTGTGGGGAGACCTGGGACTCAGAAAAACTACAGGGGTTTGCTCAGGGCCCTCCCAGATTTCCCCTGAGATATGAGCTCACATGCATGAGGGATCAACCACTCCACTATACAGGTTATTTGCTTAAACTCTGGAATTAACTGATCAGGGTTCAAATCTCAGTTCTGCAACCAGTTTTTGAGGGAATATTACATTTTCTCATTCAGAACTTTACCAAAGATTGTTCACTATTTAAGGAAATCAGTTCACTATTAAGCATCACTGCTCATACTATGGGCTTCATTCTTTCAATGTATAGGTACTGGCCTGCTTTTATAGTCATTGCATTGAATGTGACACAAACACAACCATCGATTATTTTACTTCTAGAATATAGTCAGGTCTGAACCTTTCCATATCGAAATACATATTATTTTGTCTTCAATTATTTTTATTTTTTACTTGTATTGGAGATGGTCGTTATACATATTTTTAAAGTATGTTCTAAATGGATTATATCATGTTTGAATTTAATTTCAATAAATAATAAAGAGAATTTTAAATAATAAATAATGAAGAGAATTTTAAAATATCTGTCATGGAAAGGAGATTTGGATCTGATGAAGCTGGGAATACTGCTGTGTGAGAACCTCCACTGCATAGCTTTGTGTTACTCACCTCTCTGAGCCTCAAATTCCACATCTGTACACAGGCACAGCATCAGTGCACCCCACAGAGCTGCTGTGAGGATCAAATGACAGAGTGGGCTCGATAAATGTGGCTATCACAATGATGATTACAATTGTTATTGTAACTAATTATTTCAACTTTCTCTTCACAGCCTTGTCTAACTGAAACTTGACTTCAGTTCTGTGCCTAAAGTCCTTTGTGACCTGACTCCAATCACATCACACCACAAGGGACCCTGTAATCCAACCACACTTAACAACTTGAAATCCTCTGAGTGACTGATGCAGGTTCAAGGCACTGCTCCACATGCACACAGTTCTCTCAGCCTAGAAAGCTCTTTCTGTGCCCTCTGCCCCTCCAAGACTCAATTCAACTATCTCCTCTGCCAGGAAAGCTCCTCTGCTGGTCAACTCGATGTCACTGCCCCTCCATGTTGCCTGCTCCTCCCATAGCTATGCTGTCATTATTAGTTGATCTACACATCTCCCATATTAGACCATGAACCCTCCTGAAAGCAGACATGGATAAACCAACAAGAGTTGGTGCTCAATAAATGTTTATCAATTGAATGAATAAGTGACTGAGCCGAGTAAATAGTACCACTTTCCTAAAAGATCACTTAAGGGATAGAAAACAGCAGGACAAGGCCTAAAATTGGGGTCTTTAAACATCTGAGCTAGGTACCTTCCTCTAGTAAACTGCAGCTCACCACAGGGGTTTGTCCTCTTGAACACTATTGAGTAAATGCCTTCCTTCCCGGAAAATCTGACCTCCAGTTTCAGGATTCTTAGCTGTCTTGAAACAGCTTGAAAGTATTACCTTCAAAACAATAGGGAGAAACACCAGTGTAAAAAACGAAACAGTGAAGGGCAAGGCAAGGACTCTCAGGAATTGGACATCCATCGGTTTACAATACATGGGTAGAGTACCTTTAATTTGAAAATCTGAAATTCGTCTGAAACTTCCGAGTACCAAATGACACTCAAAGATCATGCTCATTTTGGATTTTGGATTTTTGAATTCGGGATGCTTGATCAGTAAGTAGAATGCAAATGCGCTGTATTTGAACTCTTGAACAACACAGGCTTGAACTGCATGGGTCTACCTATGCACAGATATTTTTCCACCAAATGCACATTGAAAATACAGTATTCTTAGACACAAAACCCAAGTACACAGAGGACTGACATTTTGTATATGTGGATTCTGCAAGGCTAACCGTGGGACTTGAGTAGGCATGGATTTTGGTCTGGGGGTGGAAGCAGAGAGGGGGTGAGGGATACTCAGTCCGTGCCAGTCAGCTGCTCTTAGATTGTCTCCTGAGGACTTTTCCTGGCAAGGGGTCCTGGCTATCCCATCCTGTCCTGCATTGCTGTCCTCCCAGGGGCCACCTAATGGATCAGATGTGAGGTTCTCAGGTGACCTATCAGTAGCTCCTTAGTGAAGAGGAGTCCAGGGTCCAAATTTGGGGAACGTTTTGGCAGAATGGACTTGGATACTGACTTCCCCAGATCCAGATGCTTCTTTAAAATGTTCTCATTCCAGTGTGACCAGCACCCGGTTTATATTCCTGCCTCAGTCCTTCCTGGGGAAGGAGAACCACAGGATGGTACGATGGCAGCTCCAGAAGTGGTGCTGTAATTAACCAGCTGGGATGCCTTGGGGAGTAACGTCTCCAGAGCCCATTTTCCTTATTTATAAAATGATTGAATTCAAATTTGTGCTAAGGTTGCTTCTAGTTCTAAGTACCCTTCAACCTTGTTATTCAAAGACTCAAAGCGATGTCCACAGACCAGCAGCATTAGCACCCCGGGAGTCCTTGTGAGAAGTGCAAAATTTCAGGCTCTGCCCCAGACCTCCAGAAGAAGAATCTACTTTTTCTTTTTTTATTTTTGAGACAGAGTCTCACTTTGTTGGCCTTGGTAGAGTGTCATGGCATCATAGCTCACAGAAATCTCAAACTCCTGGGCTCAAGTGATTCTCTTGCCTCAGCCTCCCAAGTAGCTGGAACTACAGGCGCCCACCACAATGCCCGGCTATTTTCAGAGACAAGGTCTTGCTTCATCTCAGGCTGGTCTCGAACCTGTGAGTTAAGGCAATCTACTGCCTCGGCCTCCCAAGTGCTGGGATTACAGGTGTGAGCCACCATACCCAGCCCAAGAATCTACATTTTACCAGAACCCACACTGGTGTAAGAAGTATTCTTCTGTGAAACCACTTATTTAACAGCTGGGCTGAATTTCTTCTCCCTCTGGAAAAGCGTTTTTGAATTTGGACAAGAGCTGCTTCTACCTAGGAGATTAATATCACCCAGAAAAGGAAAAGGATAGGTTTATGAACAGGGTTTGTTCAACCACCCAAGTCTACTCTAAACAAGATTCTTTCTCTTTTTTCTTCCTACCTTGCTTTCTTTCTCCTTCATTCCTTCATTCCTTTCTTCTCTTCCTTCCTTCTTTTCTTTTCCACTAGAAAAATGAAGGGCAAAAACGAAGGTCCTAAAATTTCCAACAAGAGCTTTGCTCTGCTCCTGCTTCCCCAGAGACCGTGGTCCCCTCTGGGATAAGTACTGTGCATGTGTCCTGAGGTGTGAGCACAGCCCTGGATGAAGGGGGCAAGCCGCCGAGGACAGAGAAGAGGCCCTGGTACTGGGAGAAAGAGAAAGCAGGAGGGGAGAAGCACTGATAGGGCTCTGCAGGGGTCCAGGCCGCACTAAGCTTGCTTCTAAAAACAAACACTTTGGATCGCTTTTCCTCTACTCTTGCCAGAATTTTCCTTTGGGGAATGGGGCAGCCTCAGGGGAGATTCAGAGACCAAAGCTACCCCCTGCTGCACACAGCTGGTATGCCCAGCCCCTGATAGAAGATGTATATCCACTTGCTATATGAGAGGTCAAAAATTAGCCAGGGAGTGTTCCCAGTCTTCTCCCTGTCTGTAAAAAGGGATTCTGGCTTCACCTGCTTAGTGTTTCACCCCTCCACACCTTTCAGGGAGGCTTATGTCAAGGCCAGATGGGGTTTGGGGCCAGAGGACATGGCAAAAAAAAGAAAAGGGAAAAAGAGATCCAAGGGCTAGTGATTATGAATGAAGGCACCTTTTTTACGTGAGTTTTAAAGAAAGAACATGTGAATAGTAAAATCATGTGAGGGTTGTTGATGGGAGAGAAAAAGTTGATAAGGTGTCTTTGTAAACTAGTGGTTCTATAAGTGAGGTCCTGAGCCCAGAAGAACCAGTGTGGTTTGGGAACTTGAAAATTCTCAGGCCCCATCCCAGACCTACTGAATCAGATGCCCTGGAGATGGGACCCAGCAAACTCTCAACGTGCCTTCCCAGTGATTCTCATGCCTGATAAAGTTTGAAAACTGTTGTTACAAACTGTTATTTCCACAGTGAGTGACAGGAAAAATTTTGAGTTCTTTTTAAATCATTGTACTCTTCCCATGGCCGCACACTTTGGCCCTAAGACTGGAAGCTGTGCTTTTCTTTGCCTTTTCTGTGCCTTTATCGCCCAGAAGATCTGTGGGTGGCCACAGATCTTCATCCTGAGATGCGGCCTTCCTCTTATGCAGAATCGCAGAGAAGGCCAGCACTGCTGCTTGGAAAATAAATCACAGGATGCATAGGAAGTCAAAGGACCAGCCTTTCATCCTCAGGGTCTGTGTTCCACAACTGACACTCGAAAAGCCCTGTTTTCATGCACATTTAACTTCTGCTTCAGGCTGCAGTCCTAGCAAGCACTTTCCCCAGAATTGGGCAGAGACTGGAAGGCAGGAGAGAAAACACACAAAATATGTAAAATATTCTCATGACCTAAGTTTTCTTAGATCTTGCTAGGCTATAAATACAGAGAAGTTTCCGTACTAACCCAGATATTTCACTGTTTTTGCTCTACCTTCTTCAAAGAGGACCTCAACACCCCAGGTCTCCCTCCAGTGTCTCACGCAATGCTCATAAATCAGGGTGGCAATTACCACAGGTCAGCAGTCCCACACAGGGTACCTTTTGCTGGGCACCCCCTACTCAGTAAGTTCAGAGTCATGGAACACAAGCCATGTAAATAGGCTCTTATACTACAAGGAGATTTCTTTAAACCTGTTCTTTACAAAAATAAATAGATAAATGAATAAATAAAAACAAGATGTGCACATGAAAGAAATGAATACAATAGAAATGTATGAAAGAAAAAGTGGCTTGGCGCCTGTAGCTCAGTGGTTAGAGTGCCAGTCACATACACCTGGGGCTGGCAGGTTCAAATTAGACCCGGGCCTGCTAAACAACAATGACAACTACAACAACAACAACAAAAAATAGCCAGGCATTGTGGTGGGCGTCTGTAGTCCCAGCTACTTGGGAGGCTGAGGCACGAGAATTGCTTAAGCCCCAGGGATTTGAGGTTGCTGTGAGCTGTGATGCCACAGCACTCTACCGACAGTGATACAATGAGACTCTGTCTCAAAAAAAAAAAAAAAAGAAGAAAAAGAAAAGAAAAGAAAAAGAAAAAATACACTACCTTCTCTTACTTGTGACTTCTCATTCCCCAATTTGTTGGATAATCTTTCTGGAAATGTTTTATATAATACACAGACTAGCATGTACAAGCTGTTTTATTCTCACAAATGGGATCATTTAATGCATACTATTCTGTACTTCACATTCCTCACTTAATAGCTTAGAAATGGTTTAGCAAAATCTTTTTATGGCTTCATAATATGAGGGCTGTCTAGAACGTATTCAACCATTATTAATACTATTTATCATATTACATGGCTTGATACTTTCTGGACAACCCTTGTAGTCTACAATAAGGATGTGCCACAACTGGAATAATCAGCTCCCAGAATGCCCTTTCCTATTTTTCCCCTTCACAAATAATGTTGCAATGCACATTCTTATATGTAGAATCTGATGTACTTCTGTGAATGTATCTGTGGATTAAACTGTTGCCCATGGATTAAAGGACATATGCATTTATAAGTATGATTGATATTGCCAAAATGTGCACCTAAACATGATATCCAGTTATCTGCATGTTGACTTTGAATGAGTATCCTCATTTCCTCATTCACTCAGTACTGAGTACAGCCAGTTCTCCCTATCCCACCAAACTTAAATTGAAAATATTAAAAATAAATAACCTTACAATGATAAAAAAAATACAAATTTTAAAATATAGAATAACAATGATTTACATCCCATTTACACTGTATTAGATATTATAAGTAGTCTAGATATGATCTCAAGTGTGCAGGAAGATACACATAGAAATACTTTGCTATTGTATATCCAGGACTGCAGCATCCTTGGATTTTGATATTCACAAGAGTCCTGGAACCAATCTCCCACAGATACTGAGGAACAACTGTCTTATCAAACTTTCTGCATTTTTGCCAATCTGATAGGTGAAAAATGGGCACATTGTTGTTTGTATTTGCATATCTTTAATTTGAGGAAAGTTGAACATCTTTTCATACATTTATTGGATATTTGCATTTGTTTTTCTGAGAACTGCCTTTCATATCCTTTGCCCATTTTTCGGTTGGCCTATTCATATTTTTTCTTATTGATTTGTATGACTTCTTTGTAAAAGAAGGAAATTATCTCTTTGTCTCTCCCATGTGTTGCAAATACCGTGTGCCACTTTATCATTTGTCTCTTGACTTTGTGGAATTTGTTTCCATAAAGACACTTTACTTTTTATGTAGTTGCATTTATTAGTATTTTACTTCATGGAGACTGGTGTGAAGGGAAAGAATAAGCAATGAGTTACTCAGTTCAAATGGTATTTTCCTGTCCTATTTGTCCTTTCTAAAGCCAGAGATTTGGAGATGACATAAGGCTGAAACGAGGATGGGCGGAAGGTTGTGCTGCTCCACCTGCTATAATTGCTGCAACAGTACAGAGTTGGCTACTCCCACGGACCCAGAACTATACCACATTTGGTGCAAAGACAGCCTGTTGACCCACTCTCTTTTTCCCTCATGGAGAATTATCTTTCTGGAGCCTCATCATTCTTCCTACAAGCTGACCTTATTGAGGCCACTATTGGCCTTACAACTATGAACTGAATCTCCAAGAGATTTAAATTGACACGCTTATCTTTTTCCTCCCAGAGGGCCACTGTGCTCCTCAAATAGAGGTGCAAATAGCTCATCTACCTCTCTGCAGCAGAAACAAAGGCCCCCTCTTACTAACAGAGGAGTAAGTAATGGCTCCTTGATTCAAGGAAGATATCCTGTTACAAAATTAATGAATCAATGGATTACCCCTTAAGCCTTCCAGAGAAATATCTCAACTTCTTTGAATCTTTTATTGGTGGTATTTCAGGAAATATAAAATGGGAAGTGACAAAAATTGATGTTCTGTCAGAAAGGACACTTGCAGGCAGGATAGAAGGGGAGTGGGCCCATCCACCCTGCTCAGGGGGTCTGCCCAGGGTCAGCTTCCCCTAAATATCCTTCTACTGCGGAGCCTAGCCCATCTCTAAAAATGCTACTTTAATTTGATTTTTAAAAACCACTTCGATGGCAAGAGCTAGTTATTTGGAATCACAGATGGTTTGTTAGAACAGAGGTGATGACTTGAGAATTCTCTCTACTATACTGTTCTGGGGGAAGTAGAGGGGAAACAATACAGAGTTAGGTGAACTGAAGAGTTGACAACCTATATCCTTCTATAACCCAGAGGTGCCTGCTGCCAAGGAATCCGTATGAATTTTGCTTCCCAACTCAGTGAGAAGCCATCACATTCCTGCCAGTCCAATGAAATCTAACTCGTAAGCCCTCACTCACCAGGTTGGTGGGAAATTCAATCTCAGTAATGATTTTGAGAGCCCTTCTACCCCATAAAATCACATGAGGATCCAGGATCTTATTTGAAGTTTGGGTAATAGGAGAAGTGTCTTCTTGAGTGAGTTCACTGCTGACACATGGATGCTGAAGGCTCTGGCCCTTCTACTCCTACCTGAAGCCTGTCGGGTCTCTTCTGAAAGCCACAATGCAACCTTCTCAAAAATCTCACCTTTTGAGGGTGCCATGTGGTAGTGGAGCATGGAGCCCTGTCAAATACAGGTCTTGCTCAGGCCCCTGCCATATGCCCAGTTACGGGGGTTTAAAAAATATGTATGCAAATTCTTTGACATTTCTCCCAGCAAACAGTGCAGGCTAATTTCTCTCCCTTTGAGTATGGGCTAGCCTGGGCTCAATTGTGTCCCCACCCCAAATTAATTGTTAAAGTCCTAACCCCTACTACCTCAGAATGTGACTGCGTTTGGAGACTGAGCCTTTATAGAACTGATGAAGTTAAATTAAGGCAATTGGGGTGAGACCCTAACCCAGTGTAACTGGTGTCTTTGTAAGAAGAGGCGATTAGAATAGAGACATAGGTGGATGGATGACAATGTGAGACATCAGGGGAAAGCTGGGCATGGTGGCTCATGCCTATAATTTTAACACTTTGGGAGGCCGAAGCAGGTGGATCACTTGAGCTCAGGAATTTGAGACCAGCCTAAGCAAGACTGAGACCCCTTCTCTACTAAAAATAGAAAAACTAGCCAGGCATTATAGTGGGCACCTATAGTCCCAGTTACTTGGAAGGCTGGTGCAGAAGGATTGCTTGAGCCTGAGTTTGAGGTCACTATTAGCTATAACACCTCAGCAACAAGTGAGACTTTGCATCAAAACAAAAAAGACACAAGAAAAAGATGGTCATCCGAAAGCTAAGTAAGGAGAGAAGCCTCAGGAGAAACCAACCCATTAATGCCTTGCTCTCAGATATCCAGCCTCCAGAACAGAAAATAAATTTCTGTTGTTTAAGCCACCCACACTAAGGTACTTGGTTATGGCAGCTTTTGGTGACTCACTTCCAATGACGGGAATGTGGTCAGAGTAACACTGTGCGACTTCCCAGGCTCTGTCAGAAAAGGTGATGCAGATTCTGCTTGATTCTCTACCAAGGTGCTCACTCACCCTTGGAACCTCGCCTCCACACTGTGAGGTGGCAAGGCCACATGGAGCAGTGTAGGTGTTCTGGCCGCAGCCTCAGCAAGGGCCTCTGCTGACAGCCAGCATTGATTGCCAGGCATGTGAGTGAGCAAACCATGAGAAGAGTCCAGCTCCAGCCACCCAGCTGAGTGGAGAGAGAGACAGACAGACAGACGGAGAGAAAGAGGGAGAGACAGACAGACAGACAGAGAGAAAGAGAGAGGCCATTCTGCCAAATCTTGGCCAAACTGCCAATTCATGAGCAAAATAAATGTTGTTGTTTTAAGCCAGGGTGGTTTTTAAAGCAGCAGTAGATAAAAGGAACATCATACTTGAGTTATCAACAGCTTCTTCTGCTTGTCTAACCTTAAAGAAAATTTCCTTTCTTCTTCTTCCCATTTGAAAAGATTCCACGTAATCTCCCCTCAATTTGTCTTTAGCTGTATAACATTGAATTTTTTTCTGAAGGGTAAGGACAGGAGGAGGTTGATGCCAACCAGTGTTTTTTATTAATCCACATAAATTGAGTAATCTGAGCCACTACCTTTTATTTTGGGTGGAAGATGAGATCTCTTATAAGCAAGCAGGTCACTGCATTTTCATACAGCAGTGATCAGTATGTGCAAGTGCCCTGTGGGCACCACTGCTCATGTTTAGTATTAACTTTGAGCTTACTTTCAGGACTCTGCTGTGGTCCCCCCAAAACTCCTAAATTCCCAAAACACTGGAGACTAATGCACACATAATTAAAAGTTGCAGAGTTGAATTGGGGAGGGGAGAGAGGGTTACATTCCCTACTTCATAGGAAAATATTCAGAGTCTACCATAGATGTCACCACTTTCTCTTTCCCATCTCCCCACAATCTATCCTCCCCCACAGAGCCTCCAGGTGCCCTAGGAGAAATCCTACCTCCCTTTGCTAACAAGACACCCACCAGCATAATGAAAACCTGTAGGCAGCCACACAGGAACAGCTTATTCTTCCTGAAGCATGCCCCAGAGGCTTTCAGATCCTTCCAACACACTTCCAGTTGCATTTTCATGTGGTTACTCATGTTACTTGTTTCTGTCTTTTTCCCTTGGAGCTCAAGGAAATTGGCAAGACCACGTTGTTTTCTCTTTTCTTTGCTGCTCTGAAGTATGCAACCATGGCAGCCCTCCTCCAGTGTCCTCACTGCCAAAGTCAACAATGAGGTGGAGAACCTGGAGCCAGTCACGCTGCTCAGAGTCCCAATCTTGCTGTGGCAATAGCTTCATCTGCAAAAGGCATGCAGCATACAGCTTCAAAATAGCAAGGAGCCAAAGCAAGTGCAAGAGGAAATGCCCCCAACATGCCCAGCATCGTTTTCCTTGTTGGGTAGAGGGTAGTAGAGTCTAGTTTGCACCCCACAGGTGGGAAAACTACAGCAATTAAATCAATGGATGGCACCAGAAGTGCAGTTGGTGGAAATCAGCCACTTGCCAGAGAGGCAGCAAAATTGTAACAGCCATAACAGGAACTCACAGCCCCGTTTGTTAGCACTTATCATGTGACAGACATCAAGGCAAGTGCTTTATGCACTGCCTCAATTAATACTCGGAGCAACCTAATAAGGCAGGTAGTATTATGACTCCCATTTCACAGATGACAAAAGTTAGGCTCAGAGGCACTAAGTGTCTTATCCAAGGCTATGGAGCCACTGAGAACAGGTGACTAATGAGGACAGTACTCTTCTCTCCTTTTCAATATCAAAGGCATGTGGCCCAAGAATCCCCTACCCAATAAGAAGAGCTGCCACTCTGGAGCACCTATTCTGTGCTGACCCTCCACAGTGAGGTCTGTGTTTCACCGCCCACATCCCCATGAGAAGGCTGTGCTCATCATCCTTATGGGGCCAATGGAGATGCGTTCAATGGTGGTCAGGGAGCAATGAGCTTAATAGGGTGGGATGAAGCAAGAGTGTAGATAAGTTTGAGAGGATGACTTGAGGTGCGCATCATCCATGGAGGTTTGCAGGTTGTTTTTAAGGGCTCTAGTTTTCAGGGGTCACTCTTCCACTTAATATTCAACCAGCGATTGTCTGAACCTCTCCCTCTCCACCTGGCTACAAATGTGAGAGGCATTTTCAGGTTTTGCCCCCTGTTTTAGTGACACTCCCTGAGGAATACTCATTGCTTTGTCTACATCCCTACGGGTTACAGGCTCATTCTTGCCATCTTTAGATACTGGGGCTTTGCTTCTTCTGTTTTGCCTCAAGTTGAACATTCTAGATCATCTAGAGTATAACTTCAAAGTTGCCTTCCCAAAGTTGACACCATATTCCATCCCGTTGGTTGTCCATGAGCCAGGCTCACCTCAAACCTACTGGCTGTGGGGGTGCCCCTGGCTGGCCATTGCATGAATATAACAACCCCCATAAGAGTGCCCATCTTACCTACTGGCTGTGGGGTGCCCCTGGCTGGCCATTGCATGAATACAACAACCCCCATAAGAGTGCCCATCTTACCACATGCACACCAGCATGGGGTATTAACAACTTCACCAGGTGAAAATTTGATTGTTTTTTATTTTGCATTGCAAATTAAATCTTTTACATTGCAAAGAACAAAATAAGCTCCAGTCTAAAACATGACATTAATTAGAATGCACACAATCTTTGTGATGACAATGTGGAGGACTGTCAGGTTGTAGGGCACAAAGGTGACCTTCATCAAGCACTTGATGAGTACCAGGTACTCTGATAAGCACTTTAGATGCTTTAATTCCCACCCTGTTAGGTAGCTATTGCTACTGGCCTATTTACAGACCGGGAAGCAGAGGCACTGTTGGGGTAAAGTGACTTGCTCCAGGACTTACAGCTAATCAGCGACAGAGCCAGTACTGCCTCACTGAGGTGGCAGAGCACCCCAAGGAGGTATGTGGGGCATCTCACTCCCTCCTCGGTCACTCATCCTGGTGTGACTTCAGGCACATGATGTCCTCTCTCTGAGCCTCAGCTACTAATCTCAAAGTGTTGGAAACTTGTCTGGTTGCTGTGAAGACAAAATGGGAAGAGGAGGAAGGAGAGATGAAGGAGAGGGCAGAAGAGAAATGGCAGAGAGAAGGAAGGGAAAAGGAGGAAGTTAGAAGCCCTTGATGAACAGTGACATGAGCTGTAACAAAATCCAGCACTCCAGTTAGTCTCACTCAAGATCCCACATACAGTTGAGGAAACTGAGGCTCAGAGAGTTAAGGCAACTTGCCTTCAAGTCACACAGCTGGGACCCAGACCATCTCTGTCTGACCCCAGAGCCCAAGTGGCAAACTCAGAACCACCACTCTAGGAGCTATGGGGGCTGCCAACGCAGCTTCATTTCTGCTTCTTCCCTTCCCCCAGACAGACTTCCCACACTAGGAAAGCGTGGATTGGGGGTGCACTTGGATCTTCTCTCTCTGGGGTCCAGGGATTGTAACCCTGCAGTGAGCAGACAAGCCTGGCCCAGCAGGGCTAGATCTGAAGCCATGCTATCTGCTTCATTTCATCAGGCTGCCAGAGGCCGAGCACAGGAAATTAAAAGCAGCTCGTAGATCACAGAGTACGGCACTCAGTGAACTCAGACAGAATCCACCCCCTTCCCTCTGCCCCTTTCTCCTTATGCAAGAACATGGCTCTCAGCAGTCACTTGCTGAACCTTTTGAACTTGGGGGCCAGGTGGTCCTAGTCCCCTGCACCCCAGAGGCAAACACCCCTCAGAGTGCTTGGAGTCTGGTGAGATAGACCCTAGAGCTGGGTGCATGCATGCGCATATGTTCTGGAAGGAGACACAGGAAAGAGTGGTGGCCTCTGAAGACCAAACTTTCCTCTTCGCATCTTTTTGCATGCTTGAACTTTTGCCTTGTGTTTATGTTAACTATTTGTACAAACAACACCTAATGCATGGGGAAGAGGGACGTTAGAAGAGATTGACTCTCAGGCCATACTCTTAAGAGTGAAAGAACAAAATGAATTAACAAGTAAGAAGAAAGGGAACAGAGTTCCAGACAGAGGGCATAGCTCAAACAAAGGCCAAGAGGCGTGGGTACACCAGGAAAATGGCTTGTGTAGGTGGAAGGGCCTAGCACGAGAAGGCAAGGAACTGTGTTCTCAGCACCCCTCCTTTCTCCTCCATCGGCCAGCCCCAGGCTGTAACATTGGCCCAGCCGCTGACCTACTAGGAAACTGGCCCCAGAGCTGGGGGTCACTGGCCCTGTTCTACTCCATGTGTCAGCAGCAACATCTCATAGCTGAGGCCCTGAGAGCACAAATATCTGCTCTTTCTGTTTGCCCAGCATCCCTTCCTCTGAGTTTTGGCAAAGGCACCCCCTTTACTTCCTTTGTCAAGTCCTACCCTCCCATGTGGTCCTGAGAAGACGGTCCACTGTGACACTCCTACACCATGCTATCCCAGCTCGGTCCATAGAACTTCTCTCCCTGAGGTCTGATCTTGGTGGATGCCTCCTTAGAATGGCAGACAGCTCGGCTGATGCATCCCCGTAAGATCACCTTGAACTGATATCTGCTAGTGCTGCCCCCTGGGACCAGATTATTCAATTTCCCTTCACTTCTCTAAGCCATCCAGAATCCTCCTAATGCAGTGATTTTCAGCCATGTGCCATGGCACACCAGTGTGAGAGGACCTTAGGTGTGCCACAAAATTTTTTATAGATCATTAATTAAATTATTTTCTAAAGAGATTCAAAGCACAGTAAGTATATTCCTTTTTGACACTTTTTTTGATCAACATAATTTAAGTGTGCCATGGAAGTATAACTATAGGTTCAAGTGTTCTGTGAGATAAAAAAAGGTTGAAAAACACTGTCCTGGGTATTTGTAGGAGCTGGGGAAAGATGGCGGCAGCGACGGTTCCGTAGTTCATCACTCTCCAGTCAGCAGGTGAGAGGGAGGGAGTACTGGACCTTTCGCAGAGTGAATTGTCGGAGTGGATGAGCACTTGGCAATGCACAGCGATTTGGTGGATTGTT